>LIEC01006180.1:0-78050 GCA_001925005.1 Drosera capensis
AATTGACCGACGAGCAGATCTCCGAGTTCAAGGAAGCATTCAGCCTATTCGACAAGGACGGCGATGGTCAGATCTCGAATATCGATTTCTCATATTGTTGTGTTTTTTTGAAATATAAGTGTTGATTTGAGATGGGGTTTTCTCTGATTTTTGTGGGATAGTTGTTTTTTCGTTCAGATCTGATTCTGGGTTGTGCTTGATTTCGTGTGATTGGATGATTATTAGATGCTTTTTTGTTTTGGGGTGTTTTGATTTTTTGGTTGATGATTTGTGTTGGGTTCTGGTTTGTTTGCCTATATGGGTTGTGTTCTTTGATGGGCTTGGATCAAGCCTGTGACTTGGTGGCATTTGATCTGGGTGTCTAGGGTTAGATTTGGGTCTAGAAGGAAAATTAAAAATAAATTATCTTTGTTTAGAGGTGGGGGCAATGTTTAGCACATGTGGGATCACTTTATTTTTCTAGCGGATTCGATGTTGGTATGATAATGTGCTTTTTGAGGGTTATCAGATTAGAGAATCCATAGTCGTGCTTCAGTGTCTTATCTTTATTAGGATCCTAAACATGTCTATGTTCTAGATCTGTGACATTTCGGTTTGCTTGGTTGCGGCAGGGGCATTGTGTTTATAATTTTACTGGCCGAATGATCTGCTACTTGTGAGGCGTGTTCATGTTGCTAAGCCATTGAACTGTTAAGTAGATGATAATTGTCACTATGTCAATGCAAAGAAGGTTTATCTGAACCTGTCTACGCTTTCATAATGTGCGGCATTGTCCTAGATAGGGCTGTGTTACACTCGACTGGATGTCAGACTGCTAGGGAGGGATACTTGAATGGCTGTGTAGGCAGTTATATGTATGCATTTCACCCTTTCCACAAGATTAAGACTTCAAGAGAGCAACGCAAAATCACAAAATTATCCATACTCAAAGCTACAATAAGTTAGAACTTTGGTGCGAAACACTCTTAGTCTCCTAGGGGGTAGGTACGTTGAACACTATGAACCTGCTGATCCTTTTCTACAGTGTTTTTTGGAATAGTAATTCAGAGTTTGTATGTCCTTGTGGATTGTCCAAGGAGCTTGAGGAGCTGAGTTTCTTATGTAGGTATGTATGTGGAATTTCAAATCCATAATGTTAAAAAATGTATTAACTTGAGGATGGCATCATTTCGTGGTTGATCCAAACATATGTGTGCAAGTATTATAGAGTTGCATAGCGTTCTTGCTATTCCCTGATCATGTTTGATTGAAATTTGAAGGTCACCTTCTATTTTAATTTTTCAAGATGAAGGCGGTTTATGATTTCCTTACCGAGTTTGATCCATGATTGTCTCTCAAAGTTCAATATGATTTCCTAACTGCATGGGCATATACACCCATTCCTCTGGTTCAGTGAGCAGTGGGGAAACATTAGACAGGCTTGTTTCATAGTCGACCATGCATATTGTCACTGGTAATGTCTGTTGTAGTGTGATGGAATCATGTCAACACAGGACAATTTTGGGACTTTTGTGTCATATATTTGGAATCTCATTCTCAGAGGTGCTCACAGTGATGAACGTTCAGCATAAGTAACTCTTTTTATGTTTCCATTTAGAGCTTCTAGTCATATTTCTGTGGAAATACTCATACTCATGTGGAAATATCTGATTGCAGGCTGTATCACCACCAAGGAACTTGGGACAGTCATGCGTTCACTTGGGCAAAACCCAACCGAGGCTGAGCTCCAGGACATGATAAATGAAGTGGATGCTGATGGAAACGGGACTATTGACTTCCCAGAATTCCTCAACCTGATGGCACGGAAGATGAAGGACACTGACTCTGAGGAGGAGCTCAAGGAGGCTTTCCGTGTCTTTGACAAGGATCAGAATGGCTTCATCTCTGGAGCTGAGCTCCGCCATGTGATGACCAACCTTGGCGAGAAGCTGACAGATGAGGAAGTTGATGAAATGATCCGTGAGGCTGATGTTGACGGTGATGGCCAGATCAACTACGAGGAGTTTGTCAAGGTTATGATGGCGAAGTGAGATGTGAATGGGCTTCGGACTTCCCTGCCCCAAAAGAAAAGATTCCTCAAAAAGAGTGTTAAGAAAACTTGATGAGATCTCGAATTCCAATCTCGAACAAATATGAATTGTTCTAGTTTTGCAACGGCAGAGTTATGTCCCTTTCTGCATTGATCTTTTAGTCTGTTGGTTAGTGCCTATTTGCTCTGTTCGCTTACATGTACTGCCTTTTCAGCTATGATCCTAGAACACTTGATTTCGTTTTCATCGGAGTTTTCATCAGAGTCACTCGATCCTGTGTTTGCTCATTTTGGTGAACGAAATGCTTGGTTTTGTCTGTAGGCTGCATGGTTCTTTCCGGTTAACATTTTTAAGTGGTTACCACTAATTGATCTTTCATTTCCCATCAAGCAAGCTTCTTCGTTTGCTATTTTTGAAGCTGCGTTGCTTTTCACTTCTGTGGTAGAGGAACTGCATTCTATTGGAACTTTTGGTTCATGTTATGTCTAAATAGTAAGCCGGCATGTATAGAAATGGGTTGGCAAATGCTGCCTTGATGTAGCAACTTTCTCAATCGTAAACGGAAGAAAACTATGTACGATAACCATATCATTGAGACATCTAAACATCCTAAACTGGATGACATCTAAACATCATCGAAAGTATTTACCCTCTATGCATTGCAATCTCAATTCTCATACATGTGTGTCGTTGAGTGACCAACCTCGAAGATCATCTCTTTAATGGCTTGTAAAGAACGACGGTGACCGATGAAATGGGAACGCCAAGCCTTGTCTTCGTAAACATGGTTTAAAACAATATGTTAGGGACTCTGGATGGCAGATTACTGCTGGCCTCTTCGCAATCTGCCTTCGGAAATGATTCACCATAGCTCGAATCTGGAGATTCTGGAGCTTCAAATTCAGCTGCTCTATGCAGGCACTACGGCACATATTCTAGCGACAATAAAATGCACTGACAAGATTAAAATTTGCGTCCCTGACTTCCATCAGATCAGCAGTATACTTTTGATTCTCTGAGGGACCGATACTCATATTCACATCATATTACTTTATATGACTACGTATACTTGCGTATGCCTGTATATATTACTTGATACGACTGCAAGTAAGTGGATTTACTGCTATCATCTTTCTTATTTTCGCAAGTAAGGTAAGTGGATTTACTGCTATCATCTTGACAGAATAGTGTGCTGATTCCAACTTGATACAGAAAGCAGAATGTTCTACGTGCTTATCGTCTATTGAAAGGCAGTTTCTTGTACAGCAGAAAAAAAGTTCCTGCTCGTAATGAAATATTGAGTAGATCATTTCTTAGATTTCTAATATTGGTTTATCCGATCATTCGAGTACATGTTTCTCATATAAATAGTTTGTTTTGATGTTTCTGCTATTGTTTGATGTTAATGATTTTCTTCAATTCATGCAGATCACAACCTTTGTAAAAGCATTTATTTCGGTGACTATCGTCCTAATTTAGCTGGCAAATTGGTTTATAAAGATTACGCTTTCCTGAAGGTAACAATGGGATAAATGCATCTGCTCTATTTTCTTAATGGGATGATTGTGTTGTATCTGTGGATCTTCCTTTTTCTTATTGTCTCTCCTACTTTATGCCAAGTTCTTGTATTAGATTTCTAAAAAAGGGTGTCATCCATGCTGGTAAAAACTTTACTCGTTTACATTACGAGTAAAGGATGTCTCTCTCTCTGATTGATATTTGGTATAATATTATCCATACCACCACTGCCTTTAAACTTCTGCGTTATGCACTTATAGACCACTACAATGACAAACCAAAATATGCATGTACTTAAGAGGCACGATTCCACTGGCTAGTTTTGCCTAGATGTTAAAATGCATGAAATCACCATTCGTCCTGTTTTGATGTAACTAATCTGAATAAGAGCAGAAACCTCATACTTATTTTGAAATGCATGATGTAGTAATGTAGCCTGGTTTACAAGATCGCGAAGCTCGGTAGTGACTGATGCCAAAATGCGGGAAGAGTCCCTCTATGAGCATCACGCTGACCCATTAATTCTTATGCAGAAGTATATGCCGAATCTGGCAAAGATTTTTTCGCACGTCATGGTGGACGTTTGCTCTAATAAGAGAGGTTTGTGCGAGCGCTGGTATCCAGAAGGTATGCACCTCAGATGTCTTCTCTTTGAATAAAATCATCAAATGTTGCTGTTCTTCTCTCTTTTTCCTCATTATTCTGAATTTGCAAACCTTCCTTTTTTCCTCATTAGGGAACTGCCATTTTATTGCTAATTGAAACGTTTATAAGGCACTGAAATTCTGATATATACCTGCTGTTCTCCTGCATCATGTTCTCTGCTACTTTGCTCTTGTCAGGGTAAAATGAGATGATATGTTTAGCGATGTCTCACTTGAGACCGAAACTTGTTGCATCTATGTATTAACAAGCCAATGATTACCTATGTCAAGTTTGAAGTATGCAGCCATGAAAATCTCAAAAGGCATGCAGTAGGATAACGTAATATCATTTTCTATGATTTCTCTTGTGTCTCTAATGTTAAATTAGTCCTGAATGCATGCTTCTATCTGTAATTCTCTTCCCTTCCTCCCTATTTTTTAAGGCTTAGATTTTCAAGACCATGCGTGCACTTACACTTAGACATGCGTATTTATAGGCCCAAGTGTTTGTTTGATATCAATTGGTGGATGCTTGAGGATGGTTTGACAAATGGGTCAATACCTTCTTATATAAAGTTCATGAAAGGATCTAAATCCTTGGTCTAAACTCTTTAATATTACAAGAATTCTCTAGAAACTACTTCCTAACTAGAGAAGTTCTAGAATACTCTAAAAATCTAGATATTTACAAGTTTGAGAGAATATTCCGAAACTTGGGCTTACCTTTGGGTCATTTTGGATTGGGCTTCGTTTCGGACCAAACTCTAAATTTAGCCGGTCCGTGTCATTTTGCACGTGGTCATGCTGAATTTATTTCATTTAGTTCGTAGTGGTATCAAGATCTTTGAGTGGTTAACTACGTGGTCATGCTGCAGGCATGGAACCTTATCGGTGGGAGTAGAAATAAAGGGCCAGACAATCAAAGAAAGCATCAGCGAACTACAGAGAGAGGATAATGGAACGTGGGGAGTGGCGAAAATAGAATGTTGAAAACCACTGTTCAGAGGCCAGTTATCCAGGATAGGAACTCCGATGTTCACACTGTATATGAGATTCATACTGATTCCCATATATGCTTGGTCAGTAGTGTACAGTTTGTTCTGATCACTCATTCTATAAAACGTAATTCTCTTGAAAGTTGCAGGAGAATATATAGTTCATTCCTTTATTTCTGCATACTTGTGTGCCTTTCTTTTTCTTTCGAGGCCTAGGCTGATGTTTCTTTGATTCTTTCAGAAGTGTATAGAGTGCATAGCGTTAGGGGACAGATTCGTTCATTGTGCAGGTTACTTAATACTCAGATTGATGAGTATTTATCCAAGTTGGATTGAGGTGTTCTGTAATGGATAGTCGATGTACCAGATTTTTTATTTTATTTTTTGCCTCGGATGCAGTCGAATAAGGTGTTGTACCATGTACGATAAATTTTCTCTTACAGAACATGTTGCAAACGCGGCCATATCTTAAATCTGGCGTCTACCAAATGTGATACTGAAGGATCCAACTTGAAAAACCTGAAATCGGAATTTGTTCCTACTCCGAATCGTTCATCTTAAGAACACTCATTTTCTAACTCTTTGTCGTCCAGCCTATACGTCAAATAAGTTCAAACAGAAAAACTCTCTCCGCATGTATGCAATAGAAGCCATCTTATTTTCCTTTTGATTCTTGAAATCAACCTCTCACAAACAAGACGATCAGTGCAATCACTTCAGCATATCCTCACCTCGAGTACAACAACTGATACAGGATATCAAGCCTATAAACATATACTCCAGGATATCAACCTCTCACTAAGCCCAACTGTACAGCATGGAAATAAACTCAGAGATATATGCCTCCCCGGAAAAGAGCAAAACATCATCGCCCACCCAGACGAACTCAAGACGATGACCAGG
The DNA here is from genome assembly GCA_001925005.1 of Drosera capensis. NCBI lineage: Eukaryota > Viridiplantae > Streptophyta > Magnoliopsida > Caryophyllales > Droseraceae > Drosera > Drosera capensis. The sequence goes on from LIEC01006180.1 coordinate 6,091, forward strand.
AAGCAGTGACTATACTTCATTGGCAAAGAATGGGGTTGAATAATGAGCACTAAAGATAAATGAAACTGACACGTTGAGGTTAGGCCGGATCAGCAACTAGACGTTCGAAGCATGATCTCTCAATGTGTTGCCTCCAGCTCCTCGTCGGTTTTCCAAACAACATCCTCGAGGGAGGAAGAAAGGCTCTTGTAGAACTGCAAATAATATCAACATAAGCACAGTAACTGAGGCTGCATAGGGAACCCAAATCTAGACACCGAGACAGTTGCAGTGCAAAGCAACTTGACTGTATGTGACAAAACAATCCCACCTAAGTGCTTACTAACTACAGACCACCGAAAAGTCCAGGGGAGAAAAATGAGATACCATTTGGAATTCCAGGGTATCGCCTTTGGCTTTCTTGACCTCGACAAGGTGCAGAGATGGTGCCACTTGAAATACCTGAATAATTTGAAGACACGTTAAGAGGAATTTCTTCTATTACCATCACCATGTTCAACTAAGGTTCATAGTAATGTCTAAGTTTCTTGAATCAGTTTACCTCAGTAGCAATGTTTAAGTTCCCTTTTCGCCCGGCCTTCACGTTTTCAAGCCTCATCTGAAAATGAGAAAACGGTAATTGATTTAGCTACAAAGCACAGTTGCTATCACTTTGAAAGATTTCCATAGGAAAATCTACCGTTCTTTTGGTAATTTGTTATGGGGAAAAATTTAAGCACATTGCAACATATACAAGGAAAAAGACATTTATTATGGTATTGTTACCTTATAGTTCTTCTTGTGAACGTCAAATCCCAGGGACTTAGCGGCTTCTTCAATTTTTCTGATTATTTCATTTGGTGGACTTTGAGATGTGAACCTTGTCTCCTTCTTGTAACTCTGCAGAAGTAACATAACAAATATTATCGAGGATAACAACAGAACAATGCCCATGAGGCCATTCATAACAGCCTCAGTTTTACTCCAACACATTGTACAGATATCAAAAACAGTTTTCTTCCATATACTCAAATTGACGAGAATAGGCATGTAACCCCTGTTGGACATTGTACCAAAATGTTCTTCAAAGAAAAATGCCCATATCAATTATGCTACTACCATGGATATGCATCCCTGTGCCTGCATAACACAGAATGCCCCTGGTACAGTGGCCAAAGCACATACAGATCCAACAATCAGCCGCCAACAAAAAAATGGTTTCAAGATATGTATAACAAACCGGTTCTGCATCATCAAACAAGTTTCGCAGGTTGAGTCCTCTTGACATAGCAATCAACTCAAATGCATTCATGGCAGCTGGCTCTTCCTTCTTCTCTGTCACTTCGTGTTCCTATCACAACGGAATATTGCGGTCACTAGACATGTTAAGAGTCCAATGTCCAGTGGGTGTTAAGAGTGATGCACAAGGTTTTTATGGTAAACTTACTTCTGAGCCCCGGAAGGCTGCATCTACATCATCTGAGCTAGTTTTTTCTTTGTCTTTGAAAACTGGGCACTTGTAGTCTTTCTTGAACCATTCGTCCTCCAATAACTCTGGTATGGATATACGCTGGCGAATGACCAGAAAGATTATTTGTCTCAAATTTAATTCTGCTTAAAGTACTTCATGAAAATAAAGAAATTTTCCCAAAAAAGAAAAGAAAAGAAAAGAAAAGAAAGAAACTTCAAAAGTTGAAGGGTAATTTTCATGATCGAATTCAGCAAAGTCAGCAAACAAAGAGAACATTTTCTGGGAAAAGAATGGTCCAGAACTCTAGATGCCTCAATGCCGGTAGCAGAAAAAGGAGTTTAACTATGCTCTTCAGCATTAGGAATTTAGGACTCCTAGCTTAAGCAGCAGATTAGCATCATGAATCGCATCAGAAAAGAAGAAGAAGATACCCAACATTGCAAGAAGACAGAATTAATTCACTTACAGTCATAGGATTTGAATCTAGGATACGAGCTAGCAGTTTCCTGGCACTAAACGACAACCAAGATGGGCAGGTGAAATCAGCTGCAGAGATCTGCATTTGGCATGACAATTATCATAAGAAAACCAGAAATAAGCAGATCAGGAGAAGAGGAGCAATAGAAGAAGTGCTAACCTTTTTGTAGAGGTTAACTAGATTAGAGTCATCAAAAGGCAAGTATCCTGCAAGCAGAACAAATAGGATGACTCCGCATGACCACAAGTCTGCTGTTGTTCCATCATATCCTCTGTCATTAAGGACCTATACACGAGATAGAAAGTTATCATGTGCTAAATGAGGAGTCAAGAATGTGATAGAGCACTAAGATAGCAATGAATGGCACCTCCGGTGCGACATAGTTCGGAGTTCCACAGCTCGTGTGGAGAAGACCATCACCCTGCCACACAAAATTAAACTCAATGAGCTACCACCACACTTTAACAGTCTGGAGACTAGTATAAAATTAGAAGGAAGTAATGAGCATCACGATGTCAAACTGAAGATACAAAGGGAGGGTAAGCTATACCCTGACTTGTTGGGAGAGGGCACTCATTCCAAAATCAGATACTTTGAGGTTCCCACTGATATCCAGCAGCAGATTTTCTGGCTGGAATATCATTAACGATGAGTTAAGAATAGCATAAGAACCACACCAAGTGTTAGAGACACCTGCTCATGACAAATATGGCAGGGGAACTATAGACAAATTTGACTACTGCGTAATATAAACTTTTTCGCTTAAATGTTCAAAATTAAGGTAACCTTTTGGTTATGAGGAAAGGAAAGAGAACAGCTATAGAGGTACCTTCAGATCTCGGTGATACACACCCCTGCTATGGCAATAGTCAACAGCGTTAATCAGCTGCTGGAAGTACCTTCGGGCTTCATTCTCTCGCATTCGCCCATTGTTAGCCTTCAGAATAAAAATCCGTCAGTTTACATCAGCATAAAAATATTACACACTAAGAGAATCATATTTGAATAATGAAAAATTTGGCATCTTACGAGCTATTGGGACATGGTTGCCAAGGCAATTTGGTCAGGCTTGTGGTCTATTCAAATTTGAAATCTAATAGCAAGTAATAGGCTTTCATAGTAACAGATTAATCTAAATGGATTCAGATTGAAAATAGGTCCTCTATATAGGTGAGGGGAGAGAGAGAAAACAGGCTGCTACACACATTTGATAGAAAAACCGATTTCTTTCTTGCCCCTCACTCTATGAAATATGGGTCAGGTTCCATATAATGAAACCTGCAGGTTAAGAGAATGTTGAGGCGAATCAAAAAGAAAAGAAGGGAAGAAATTTTCAACAAGAACAAAGAAACAGTAGAAGGATTCAGATGCCAAATGAGAACAAATGCAAGCATAACATGGGATAGTTTTAACATTCTACAACGAGGGCCAACAGGATTCTGCAAGAAACGTCTCTTCATTCTAATTGTAAGGCTGTAACTTAATGCGCTGATCGGCTGATGTGTGTTAAGAACAGTAAACTTTTTGTTCCAGAAATAAAAGAGCAGTAGGTGCTCAGTTCAAACAAGCACATGTTTAATCAACATACAATTTTGTCAAAAAGTTCTCCGCCAGTAACATACTCCAATACAATGAATATCTTTGTCTTGCTACCCATCACCTGAAAAATGAAGAAAAAGTGGCTGCAGGTTATAAAGCAACATAAAAACGGACCTAGTAAAGCAACATGGCAACAAAATTTCATGTTAGAGGGTGCAATGCTTAACCTCATGCAAACGGACAACATACGGATGCTTTATCCGCTTCATCGTTGCTACCTCCCGCCTTATCTGGAAAAGAAATATTAAAAATTCATAAGAATATCATCGACCTTAGGCCTATAACCTACATCTCATTCTGTTAATCACGAGAAAGAAGACACATGGAACCAAGGAGATCTGAAGCCACTCTCAAAAAAGAAGTTCAAACCTGTTCAGCCATTTTATGTTTAAGAACCTTCTCTTTATCTAGGATTTTGATAGCCACTGGTTCTCCAGTCTCAATATTTCTTGCAAACTTGACTTTTGCAAATGTTCCTTCTCCAATTGTGCGCCCCAACTCATATTTACCCACCATACGCTTGACTCTAGATGGATCCATTGTCATCATCAGAAGGAATATCTTCCAAGTAGTATCCTGCGGAAAGAGAACAAGAACGAAAAACCAAAATTTGATAATCACTTCAGCCACAAGTTCGGAGACGACCGAGAAACAAATGTCGCCCGCATGTTGGTCATGCTGACTTTACCACAGAGAAACGACCATTTACCTTAACTAACACTTGGAAAACAGCAAAGTGATATGTGATGTTCAGATTACGAACATTTAAATCTTCATTTACCAAAAAATGGATGTAAATCACTTCAGATGTTTGAACATAAGAAAATGGGCGAAGAATCCAGAAGCATTGACAATGCCGCACATCAATTTCCATCATCAAGAAAGGAGAAACTGCGTCAATACCTCAAAAAACAGCAAAATGGATAAACTTAGTGGCAGGATAATAATACCTATAAACCAAATCCTTTCCTTCTCAAGTATCCTTTCTGATATCAGAGAAGACTATCATATCATCAAATGAAAGGCTCATGGTAACAAATAGAATGATTCACCTAAGTTTTATGTCAACTCTTATATCATATCACAATTCCTATAGATTCCTCAAGGAAAGAACTGTAGAACTCACACGTCGCCTTTAAGCTCGTTGAGAGAACTAATTGAACCCGTTGACAATTTTCGAAACTCATAAAATGAGTTAAGTGGAACCAACCTTTAACCTGAAGAGATCCTATGATTACTTCTCTATGCCCAAGAACCTAGTCATCAATAATTCACCAAAAATGTAAGAGAGAGAACCAGTTAGCTACTTATCACCCGAAAATTAATAGAGTAGCTGCAGGATAATGGACCTCCCATACTCAGCAAAGGTTCCACACGCTTTAAGATACTGGTCCATGATCAATAATTCACCATCGGCCACAGCAATACTTTGGGAACATATTTTCACTCGGGAAACTTTGGCGCCACCCATCACTTTAGGTTTTAACCAAGTAGGAAACCTCTAAACCACAAATATGCACAAAGTTCATGATCGTCCAAACCCATTTTGACAACTTGGCTACTCCTGGAATTGAACGCTACAGTTAGGAGGCAGGGAAAACTAACACTACTCAGAAGGGATCATAGAAGCAGAGGTTATTCCCATGAATACTGTCGACAAACTCGCGTAGACCTTAACATGCCACTCCTGAGGGTGGCTCATCTTATTCCATAAAACATACAACGATGTCTGATCTCACACCACGCTAAGGAACTTGCTCTATCAAATGATCAACATGGTATTAGAAGGATAGGGACATTCTTCTCATATTTACATATGCTTATGGAGCCAACCAAGTTGGAAAAAAAAGAGGAGGGAGTCAGCAGCAGAAAATTCAACAGCTATCAGCCAGATCCTTACAATTGTTGAAAATTCAGATTACAATGACGATATCTAACCTGAAACTTGACTGGTCCAATTTCAGACGAAATCAACAAAAATATTATTCAAAAAAAAAATATCACCAAAAGATAAAAGGCCGCATCTTATAAACTTGACCCAACCCTAATTGCAAAGACATACACAAAAACACCCCCAAAGACCAACAACAAAGATCAAACGAACACATGGTGAAACTCTACCATGACGTCCAATCAAAACCCAAAACCATACAACAACCACCTAGCTAATCCCGTCAACTATGGGAGGGCAAAACATAGGCAGTCTTACCTATGTTGCTATGCAAACAGAGAGACGGTCTCCGATCAAAACCGTTCTAACAAAGCAAGTCAAACCCAATTCAATTCACGCACCAAAAAAAAAAAAAAAAAAACAAGAATCCAGCAAAGAGACGAAGCATACCCAGAAACCTCGATACACGCCAATGAGAAGAACCAATACAAGAACAAAAGCAAGGTGAGCACAATTGACGAAAAGGGCCACTCACAAATGAATGAATCAATCAAGGAATTGCCAAAAAGGTAGACAGGAAAAGGAAAGGACCCAAGCAGCTCAGAAAATGATGGGGTCTGCTTGTTATCTTATCAAGATGGGATCTTTTTGGTGTGTATTGCTCCGACTGTGAGCATGTGAAGAAGCAAAATCACCTCAACAACGAAGTTGAATAGACCAACACAGCCCCCTGATCTCAAAAATTATAGCCCAAATTGTAAAAATACCAGAAATGAAGGCAAAATAATGAATTTGGGCACTGGGCAGGGATATTATATGAAGAGAAGGGGATGAAAATGGGGGCCAAAGGTGACTGTGGGTGCCTGTGGGTGCTTAAAAGTGTGAGCATGTACTGGCTAGGCTTTAGGCTGCCACAAAAAGGTGCAAATGGCCAAAAGTGTACGTTTACACTTGCAATTTTCTCGCTACCCCTTTTGAATTGGTTTGAGATACTGAGATTTGAGGATTGGAAAAGATATGAGCAGCCATTGTCGTCCATGTCTGCTTGGGGCCATCTCAAAATCACGGAACATAACACACTTTGTCTACTTGTTTGCCTTAAAATCGTTGTTCCGACCGAAAAAGCTTGTTACTATGTCTATGTGAGGGATATTTAGTAGTAAATTGTTGAAAGGAACTATCAAAAATAAAAAAATATGTTGAAAGGAACTATCAAAAATAAAAATATATGCTAAGTAATTGAATTATACGAAAAATATAATTTATTGGCTTTAAAAGGATGTTTTTGTTTAATGTTTGTATGTAAAAACTTGAGCAAATTGGACTACTTAGGTTGAGATCGAAGATTCAATTGAAAAAAACTCTCATTCATCATTTGCAAATATAGACTATTTGATCAAATAATCTCCTTTTAAACAACACAAAATGCTATGATGTAAGTATCTTATATTTTAGGTTTTCTTTGAAATAGGTTCTGATTAACATTATATATGAATGCTAGACTATATAAATTTTGTTTAGTCAAGAAGAGATATGTTTCACATGTTTTGTGTCCTATTATCATAGAATCCAAAGGCTGCGAAGTTGCTCGATTGGTGATTGGATTCAACCTTTTTTTCCAAGCTAGTCTCTTCATAGACGATTCACATTGTGAACAATGCGACACGATGTCCATAATTTACAGTGTATGGTATGATTTTCAATATTTTAGTCTTCTAATTAATAATAAAACAACTTATGATATATGAATTAAAGTGATCGTATCATATATGCCAGATTAAAACACTTCTAAGACAAGGATGTGCCATTCTTGCACAGGATGAAGAGAGCAAGATTTGCCAAGATGCTTTAGGAATATTTGAGAAGCAACTGACTCAAAATTTGGATTTATGTTCTTTAGTTGGAATTATGTTCTTTAATGTGATTTTCATATGATGGATTCAAATACTCCGAACTCAATCATGTAAGATTTGGAGAAATTCAATTAAAAATAGAATCATCAGGATATAAAACGAAACCTAACACTCGAGCAACAATTATATAATTGATGTAAAAAAATATTTTTTTATGTTATAATTAACACTCGAGCACCCAAAATTTGGAAACCTTTTCACAGTTTATTATTCAAAACAACCTGCTAGTGTCACAATCTCTAGACTCTAGTAGAGACATCGGTGCCCAGCAAAGAGAGCAAACTCATAACACCAACAATAAAATTTGGTGAACTGATGCAAGACATCGTTTCGTTGGGAAGTACATTGCTTGGATGGCTCCCAAATCCGCTTTATCAAGCCAATGTGTCCAACAAGGAGGAGATGAAACCCCCCAACGTTGAACCAAAAAAATGCAGGTTTATAACCTATTTTCAAGCTGCTTGGGCAACAGGTTCGGATTCGCCAGCTGTGACTACCCTGCAAGCAAAGACCAGGAACAAAATTTAGATAGCTGGAAAGATCAAGAAGTAGGAAGACAAGATCACAATATCAAGCTCCGCGTGTGCTTCAAAGTTTCCGTCCTCTTAAGGAAATTGAGAAAAATGAACGAAAAAGAAGGTTCACTGAAATATTCTCTTTCATTCCGTTGACAGAACCTCAATCAGCAACGTGCCCTGCTATAGATCATCTGTCTTGCCAGAGGCAGGATATCAAAGGGAAAATGCATCACATAACGGATTTGTTTTGAACAGGATAGAAAACCAATCCAATGCATAGCATTGAGAGACAAAAGTGAAAGAGAGAGGACAGAATTTCACAGTTGCATTGGAGGCATAGACGCATAGTAAAGAGATTAGTAACCGAATGAGTATCATACAGAGAATCAGCAAAATCTGTCAAATTCGGTGTGTTCAGAATGAACAGGCATGGAAAAGCATCTTGGCATCATTAAGGTCTTCCACTACAAAATTATAAACGCATTGCTCACTTTTCTATTCCTTCGCCAACTTCCATTCTGAGGAAACTCCCAATTTTAACAGGGAAACCGATTTCTCTGGACAGATTTTCCAACCACGTCTGCAACAGTAATCAGGCATCAAGACTTGTCAGTGTAGTGATTTCCACATAATATGGAATACACGGTATGTGGTGCTGAGAAATGCCAAGTTAAAAATGAAATGTTGCGACCCTCACCTTCACAGCCATGGCATCATTGAGGAAGAACTTCTGCTCCATAAAAACAACCTCCTCATAGTATTTCCGCAAACGTCCTTCAACCATCTTCTCTATGGCCAACTGTGGTTTACCAGAAGCCTCTGCCTGAATCACATGAATAAAACATGATGCCAGGCACTAAAATTAGATGACTATAGTGCATAAAATTTGTTCACAGGATGTATGAAAACAATGCAATGCAGAGTAAAAAAACTAATGCCCATCATCCTCAGCAAAAATTCTTTTTCACTTATCCAAAAGAAAGCAGCGCATCCTTAAAGCATCAATTCCCAAAAGACACGGCTGTCTTTGAGTATTAGGAATTCACCATAAAGTCAAACACAGGACAATTGAGAAAAAACTGAGTCATGGAAACTAATATATCTTCCCTCGCTACAAGAAGGGTATTAAACACAACATGAGGCTGATATCTACTAACTTGCTGCACAAGCAGTACTCAAAGGAAAAGAAGAGATCATATCTTACATCCCTTTTCTTCAAGACATCATCATGTTTATTACTTTACAGTCACCCCCACAAATGTGTTAGGATATTGCTATCTCCTCTGGATCTTAGATCGAGGGAAAGTGAATGTCGTGAACTGAATGCTTTAATTAGTTTAGAAAGGAAACGATCAATATCTTGCACCTGAGATTTGAGAATTTCGCGTTCACTGTCTAAAGCTTCAGAAGAAACAAGTTCTTTAGAAATGAACAATGGCTTTGCTGCTACGATATGCATCGCTAACTCTGATCCCACATTATGAAGTGCATCTAAAAAAGCATGTCCATCTTCAACTTCAAGAGACAAAATTCCCGCAAGACGGCCCAAGCCTGCAACCAAGGCACCGAGTTAATAGATAAGCCTTGAATAATCAAACAATTGTACAAAATCAGAAAACAAAAAGATCATCTTTGAAGTCAAGAGCTGCACAGTAGAAAAACTCACAATTAAGTACCCAAAACCAAGATTCCAATTTTCCCTGTCTCAATATTAAGTGATTAATACGCAATTGTGCTGCGGGATTCTAGAAGGTAGAAAGCCACACAAACACAATACTCCCAACTTGAGAATAATTGCATAACCACACAACATAAAGAAAAGGGGATTCAAAAGAAACCAAAGCTGGCTAATTAAGAGAGGGCAGTACTCTCCCTGCAAGCTTCCTTGCCCAAAACCCAGAACAGAGAAGAACTCCCCGCATTCCACTCCCTTTTTCCTATAAAACTGTTAATACTAACCAGGAGTGGGACTCCCCTTTCACAACTCAGTCCACTACATGTGTCCCACTCTCCAAGTCGTTAGAATTGCATTAGCGCACTCTACAGCAGGCTTCGCATTCATATATCCTGATCTCGCCCCCTAAACTAGGGTATCTAGGGTTATCACTTGCGATGAGTCTATGAGTTCATGACTGCCAGAAAACTATTTCTTTGCCAAAAAATGTTCACAAATGATTCAGCAACTTTTTGAGACATCCAGGATGAGGAAAAAACTGTTTTTGTATAACCAGAGTAAATATGGATTTTTCATCAAAGGTTGTACTTTTCACTAATGTACCTTGTCGAGGACTCGAGTGAAGGTAAGTAGAAAGAATTCCAGGTGAGTTTTTCGACAGAGCATAACATCTTCTTAATTTGACATTCTCTCCCATCATTACAGTCAGCTCAGTGATTGCACTTTGGACCGTTCTTTCTCCACTCAACTTTGGATGATCAAGCTTCAATTGCAAATCCTAGAAACAAAAAAGTTAAAAAGTTTCTTATATCCATTCACGCAAGACATATATGACATAAGAGAAAATGATCTGTGCTGCAACATCTGCCAGATGCGAACCCAACTGAGAATAGAGAAAACCCACTTACCATAAGTTTATCAGGGGGATTTCTACACAGTGTGTTTCCTTTACCGCAAGATGAGTTTCTATACGGTCAGTGCATTTTCTAGTCTCTTGTTAGTGGGTTTTCTTTAGTCTCAGTAGGGTTGCAACAGCTAGTTAGTTGTCTCTTGCAGTACAAAAAGTTCCCCGATGACATTAATGAAATTATGGAATAACATCCTGAGTGATCATCATCAGATACAACCCTATGCAGCACATCTCTAACTAAAACTATTTTTTAAAGACAAAAAATTAAACACTATTAGGAATAGAATGGAAGAGGATTTGAGGAAAATGTCATAGATCATCTGAAGCAAGAGATAACAGGAGACATCCATCACAAAAAAAAATCCTTTTCTTCCTCTATAGATTGGCTAAAATATCCACTCATAATGTGTTGCTTATTCTGCCGAGACAAGTAGTCAGACGAAAACCTGTAAATAATCTCTACCATAAGGGAGGGACATGCAAGTTCCAAACCTCAAATTTCTCTGGTTCCACAGAAAAGGTACCCGAGACCTGCTGTGATGAACCTTCGACTGTTAGTGCTAGCTTTGCAAGAGATGATGCCTACAAGAATCACGCGGTATGTTAAGAATTGAAATGAGAGCTATTGCTCTATGTAAGTAAGAAGTAGGAACAGGCCATGAACTCTCAATGAAATACACATGATATCATTCTCGATCATGATCACATAACAATATTCTAACAAACTGTGTGTACTAGGTATCCAGCATCAGAACTCAAATTTTTATTTGCATGCGAATTAGGCTTCATTGGTTCTTCTACCCATATAGTTCAATCCATAGTTGCCAGCAACCTTGTTAGTAGACTGCATTATGCAGAAAAGAACTTGTCTCATATATTTGGGCATAGCCTTGTTAGTCATTAATTTCACTTGTATCTATTAGTTTCTAGTACATCAAGATTAGAGAATCCATTAATTTTTTGGAGTCAATTTTCATTGCAATGAATAAAAAACAAACAAACAAACACAAACTCATACAGGAAACCAACCACATGCTGGAAGATATCATTCCTCGCAACGAAATCCGTCTCACAATTCAGCTCAACAACCACAGCCTTGTTCTCATCCTGCTCCAGAGCAAGCAACCCTTCGACCGCAGCGCGTCCCGACTTCTTGGACGCCAACACCTTGCCTCTCCTCCTCAACTCCTTCTGCGCAGCCTCTGCACCAATCAATCTTTCACACCATCAATAACACCCTTTTGACCCATTACACTAAAACTCCATTTTCCACAAATGGGTCCACAATAAAATTCGAAACAACAACAATTCAGTTACCAATGTCCCAATTGGAATCGACGAGAGCCGATTTGACATCCTGCATCGGAGCACTTGTTCTCTCCCTCAACTGCTTGATCAGACTGATCTGATCGGACCCCGAAACCGAATAGCTCCTAAACAAAAACCCAGAAGCAGAAAACATCGACGGAGCAGCAACAGCATACTTGAAAGTAGTTTGTTTCACATCATCTCCGCATAATGGAACACTCCTGCTGGAAAATGTGGAATAGAATCGATGAGAAGAGCATCCGGGCACGCCTAGATTGTTGATGAGATTGTGAAGATGGCGTTTTGCGACTTTGGAAAGAGCCATTGAAGGATCCCACACTCGGAGGATTGGAGATGGAAAGGAAACACCGGCCAAGGAAAACAGAGGTTTTGGGGTTTGCCAATGGGGAAATTAGGGTTTAAGCCTGAAAAAATGGATCAGTGTTTTGGGGTTTTGCTTGATTGATGATTATGGTTTGGAGATGTTCTATTTGGGCAATGATTATTCATGCCGATTTCGGATTGTTCGAGTTATACACTGTGACAGCGTTAAGTAGGATATACTATTCCCTCCCTATAATATAAACCACGTTTGTCTAATTATCTAATTGAACAATCTCATAATAAAAACAATATATCTTAATAACATTTTGATATAAAAAATACTAAATCAATTTCATATGAAATTATACAGTCATTAGTTTCTATCATAACTATTACAATAAACCCCACAATTATCTAAAAAATATTCTTTTTTCATCAAATTTCATAAAAATTCAACAAATATAAATTCGCGTATCGGATCAATATTTTTCTTAAATTATGAAACAGGAACGGAATAAATAATCGTTATTCAAAATATAATTTTAAAAACGATAATAGATATGTTGTTGATTGTGAGACCGTGATACTTAGGCATACATATAATTTCTAATCAGGATCTTTTAAAAATTTTAATTTTTGAATTTTTGAAATATGATATTCTTTTCTTTTCAAATGATGGTGTAAGTTACGTATTTCAATCTAATATTTGTTACGGGATGATAGACGTGATTTGATATAAAAACAAAACCTATATTCATAAATATAAAATAATACAAAATAATTATATGTTTTAAGTTATATGAGATTAAGAGAACAATTGCTTTTTGAAAATTATGTGAACTGCAACTTCAATTGAGTGTAATTACTGAAATTTCCATAATCCTTCTCAATTTTTGATTGTTAGGGCAATAGATGACGAGCAAAAGACTAATAAAATGAATACACAGGATCATTAAAATGGATTTCTAAATGGTCGTCGGTGGCTACAACTAATCCGTACCGAACGAACCCACGCATTGGATTCAGATCGATACTGCCTCACTTTTAGACTCTTCACCTAACCAACAATAATCAAAGCAAACCCAACATACAATTCAATAATATATCATATTCAACCCTCATAAAAAAAAATATCATTTCTCTCACTTCTCACCACAAATGCAAATCACCGAAACCTCTCTGAATCCGAGATCTCTCCGGCTCCGAATCGATGATCCATTCCCGGTAATCCTCTCATCTTTCTTTGCATTATCTCACCATCACATGATATCGAATCCATCGTCGATTTTGAGCTTTGATGTATGTACTATATATGTGGTCAAGATTCAGTTCTGTTTGATTCCGCGTTTGCTTTGAGTATTTTCATTTCGATTTAGTTCATCGAGATCGAGGTGTCTGTGTGCAATGGTGGTGAAATTGAGTGTGGTAGTGTTTTGGTTAATGAATATTGATTTCGTTGTCGCTTGCTTTCGGTGTTGGATTGGGTTTTGGGTGGTGGAAGATAAATCTGGCGTTTTTTGGGGTTATTAATTTATAGATTCGTTTTCGTTCGATTTATGGTTGGTGAAATATGGCTAGAAGAGAAGATGTGGTGGAGGAACTGAACCAACCGTATCAGTAGCTCAATTCGATGAAAGGCGACAATGCTATGGAGTATTTTATTAGGATGCATTAAATATTTGAATAAGAATGCATGATGGTGGCAAGTGATGTTTGTCCAAAATATGTGCATAATTCATAGATCAATATGCCAATTGTATGTGCTTTTCGAGATCATGTTCATATGGTGGTTTAGAGAATTAGGGTTTTTTTGCTCCATGTGTGAAACAATATTACTTCTCTTTTGATTCGATAGCTTACTGAGTCCATATGTGCTCACAAGTAAAATTCTGGGATTATGAGTTATTATGTGTTCCTAGTTTGTTCAATTATGAGTAATTATGTGTTCCGTCAAAGTTGTCTTGATCAAAGGTTCTATACTTGAAGGAAACAACCTATCAATTTGCGAGGTAAGATTGTGCACATCCTTCTCTTACAGATCATGCTCTGAACGAGAGCTTTATGGCACCTAGGAAGTTGAGAATGTGTGATTGTTAACAATGATTTCCTACTCTTTACCAATATGAATATATGTTGTGTGCGTTGAAATGAATTCGAATTAGAAGAATTAAAAATCTAACTAGTAATTTTTATTTCTGTAGGTAGTATGCTTTACAGGGATTCAGGAGTTCTTCCACATTCTCTTTGATCAGAGGGGGGAAATCCAAGAGAGTTTGTCTATATTGTCTTTTCTGATTTGGTCATAATGGGTTTCCTTGAGAAGGGAACGCTGCAGATCTGTTGGGTCTCCCTGTGTGTGATTTTTTGGATACGGGTATGTTCTGGGTTCTATTTGCCAGGGACTTACATGCACACTTATTCAACTGGAGAGAAAATAACGGCCAAGGTTAATTCATTGACATCCATAGAGACCGAGCTTCCCTTCAGCTATTATAGCCTCCCTTACTGTGTCCCACCTGAGGGTATCAAGAAAAGTGCTGAGAATCTCGGGGAGTTGCTAATGGGTGATCAGATCGATAACTCGGCTTATCATTTCAGGATGAACGTGAACGAGACAGTTTTCTTGTGCTTATCTGCACCCCTGAGTGAGCACGAGGTGAAGCTCTTGAAGCAGAGGACTCAAGATCTATACCAAGTTAATATCATGTTGGATAACCTTCCAGCTTTGAGGTACGCAAAGCAGAATGGTCTCAACATCCAATGGACAGGGTTTCCAGTTGGGTATACTCCACCAAATAGTAATGATGCTTACATAATCAATCATCTGAAATTTCGGGTTTTGATTCATGAGTATGAAGGGAGTGGCATCGAGATCATTGATACAGGTGAGGAAGGTATGGGTGTAATTTCAGAGGCTGACAAGAAGAAGGCATCTGGTTTTGAAATAGTAGGGTTTGAGGTCGTTCCTTGCAGTATCAAGCACAATGTTGATGAGATGTCGAAGCTTCATATGTATGACAATGTGGATCCCATTAGCTGCCCTTTGGAGATTGGTAAGTCTCAGATTGTAAAAGAGGCAGAGAGAGTTGCTTTTACTTATGAGGTTGAGTTTGTGAAGAGTGACATCAGATGGCCATCTCGTTGGGATGCTTACTTGAAGATGGAAGGTTCCCGAGTCCATTGGTTCTCCATCCTGAATTCACTCATGGTGATTGTCTTCTTGGCTGGGATTGTTTTTGTCATATTCTTGCGGACCGTAAGAAGGGATTTAACCAGATATGAGCAGCTAGACAAAGAAGCTCAGGCGCAGATGAATGAGGAGCTTTCGGGTTGGAAGCTTGTTGTTGGTGATGTATTCAGAGAACCAGACTGTCCAAAGTTTCTCAGCGTGATGGTTGGAGATGGAGTGCAGATCACTGGAATGGCTGTTGTTACAATTGTTTTTGCTGCTCTTGGTTTTATGTCCCCAGCATCTAGGGGTATGCTGCTGACTGGAATGGTATTTCTTTATCTTTTCTTGAGCACCGCTGCTGGTTATGCTGGAGTTCGGCTATGGACTACAATCAAAGGAACATCAGAAGGCTGGAAGTCAGTGGCTTGGTCGGTTGCTTGCTTCTTTCCTGGGATTGTCTTCGTCATACTCACTTTCTTAAATTTCCTCCTATGGGGCAGCAACAGTACTGGTGCCATTCCGATTTCCTTGTACTTTATTCTTTTGGCCCTCTGGTTCTGCATTTCGGTGCCTCTTACTCTATTTGGAGGTTTCTTGGGGACGCGAGCAGAACAGATTCAATTCCCTGTAAGAACCAATCAGATACCCAGAGAAATCCCTGCTCGCAAGTACCCCTCATGGCTGCTGGTTCTTGGTGCCGGAACTCTTCCTTTTGGAACTCTCTTTATTGAACTCTTCTTCATTCTTTCAAGCATTTGGCTGGGAAGGTTTTACTATGTCTTCGGCTTCCTGCTTGTTGTCCTGCTCTTGTTGGTTATTGTTTGTGCGGAGGTGTCTGTTGTCCTCACCTACATGCATCTTTGTGTGGAAGATTGGCGATGGTGGTGGAAAGCATTCTTTGCATCTGGATCGGTTGCACTTTACGTATTCCTCTACTCTATCAATTACTTGATCTTTGATCTGCAGCGTCTGAGTGGGACTGTATCGGCTATTCTTTATCTGGGCTATTCCCTGATCGTTTCTATAGCAATTATGTTGTCAACTGGCACTGTCGGCCTTCTTATGTCATTTTACTTTGTCCATTACCTTTTCTCATCGGTGAAAATTGATTAGAGTTTATGCTGGGAGAGGCCACGTTTTGCTATGAGAGCATGATCCTGATTGCGTGGAAGACTGCTGTTGCTTGTTGCACTTTGGTTTTTTGAGATTCCAACAGTAATCTCCCTGTGCTTCAGCTGCTTCTTTCTAATTTCATTTTGCTAAATTTGTATCCCTCGGCCCACTGCATCAATTGAGTTGATAGATCTCCCGAAATCTGTAATCGATTGATACAATGTACCCTCCTTCATCTCTTATGAGTGAAGCGTCTTTTCTTTGTCCCTTGATGAAATGTTTAATTCTTTTGTTTTTTCGATTTCTACAAGTTCTATTTATCAGTACTCAAGAATGTGCTTTTTGTAGAGCATCTCGCTTTCTGTGGTCGTCTCTGCCCTCATTTAATTTTGAGAAAGAGTTAATTTGATCAGCCAGAGCAAGCATTCGAGAGACAAGCTGGATCAGATGGATTGCCGGATTTCATTTTAATTTTTTGGTTTCTTCATTCTTTGATCTGTCAAATTGGCTCATCCCCTCTGTTTTTGAATAATAAACAGTTTTGGTGTTGAAGGGAGAAAGTATTTCTTCTCTATCTTGTTCTTGCAGATTTTGGTTGATCCAAGTGGACCCAGAAATTCCAGGGGAGGATTAATGTCTACCATCTTCTTGAGGCGTATCCTGCGAGTTCATAGAGATGATGCAAACCGTGATGGTAATGTTCACCACTGTATCAGCATAGTTAGTTGAACACATGAGAGTAGCTCATTCTATGTTCATATATTTATACTACAAGCCAAGGAACCCTGCTGTAAGCTTGTTTCTCCAGTATTATAGAATGTTTACAATTTCTAAGTAGCTTCTAGCTGCACCTGCATGAAGGTTCTGTTTTCTTAAATACTGGGAAGATTTTCTATCTTTCTTTAGCATTTCGCCCACTTTTTGTTCTCAGGAACGCTAAGAGGTACTACAGCTTGATTTACGGAGTGCTAGTGATGAATGTGTTTTTTGGTTTTCTTTATAAATCAGATTAGGGGCAAGGTGCAGAATATGCAGAACTCATAATTGATTAGAGAACTCGATACTTAAGCTTCTTCCTCGGATGTGGCTTTGCGGTTAAGCACATTCTGACTGACCAGGTGGCACAATCTCCCTTTCTACTGTAGGCACCCTGACAGAGCCAGAACAGAGGGAGACACTAGGAAATCTATGGGGGGGGGGGGGAAGCTGTTATTCCAAAAATTCAAGTTGTATGCAACAATGTAAAACTAGGCACGAATATCGGTTAGCAAATTCCAAGACAGGCTGAGACGTGTCCAAAAGCAGATTAGTTCAACCAGCTAAGGTAGACTGCATCAATGCCCTCAGCCTCATTCTCAAATACTCCTTGATCTCCAAAGCATTGAGTCTGATTCATGATTTTTAGTGTAGGGGGTGTTCCTGCATCTTCAATCTCCCAGTCGTCAAGAAGACGAGGCTGGAAGGTGGGAGCTTCAGGTTCAACAGAAAGAAAGGTCGTTATGTTTTCAGTTGCTTGACTATTGACTGCTCGTGGTTCGAGGCAGGAAAGATACTCTTCATTGCTGGTCGGCAATGATGTGTTCTGTGAAAGAAGGTAACCCATCATGTCCTCGTGATCCCATCCGTCCATTCCCGGAGATGAGCAATAAGGCAATGCTTTGTTGTCAATTGCGGGTTCTGGAGTGAAGCTTCCTCGTTTCAAGTTGATACCTGTTGATGACAGTTATGAAAAATATTTTCATCACTAGGCCAATCTAGCAGGCTACCACCTTCAGTTAAATGGATTGCTAAACCTTTTAGCAACCTCCATTACTTGGTTGTTCTGAGATGGAAAATGTTCAACTGCTATTGACTGGTACCTTAAAAAAATTTCAGGATATTCAGTCGAGGGAAGAGCTGGGACACCATTCAGTGGAGAGACCAGGACGTCCCTTAAGACCAGTGGAAACATAACGTGCATAAGAGAAACTAAGGTTCCGTGGTGCCAACTTACCTGAATGACTTTCCAGTCCAAAGATCGGAGTATATTGGGATGAGACAAGATCAACCATTTCTAGCAGGGCTGTTGCTTGATCCCCACATGAGATGTAAGTACTTTGTCCCAATGACTTCAGATATGTGGAAAGTGCCGTTTGCTTTTGTTGTGCCTTTCGATCAATGAAACAATGGAGGAAAATTTAGCACAATATGTTGAGCTTAGTTTTTACTAAATTCTTAGATGCAAACATGAACTTTAACCTGAGTCATATGTGCGCCAGTCTGCATTCCTGTTCTAGTTGAGGTTGCATGCCATGTCATTTGTGCTGCGAATGCAGCTCTTATAGCCAGAAATAGAGAAATGAGGACAAGTAATACATTAGCACGATTGAGCTTGTGATTTTTCAAATGCAAGTCAATAAAATATTCTCAGCAGCAACTAATTGTGTTACCTAAATGCTGTAAATATAGGCACATTTGAAGAACTTCCAGCAAATGGGCTTTCTTCAACTGGTGACATGGAGATCCCTGTCATTCAGGTAACGTTTATTAAAATGCAACAATCGATGAAGTAAATGTGTGCTATGAGGTGGCTTGACCTCTAATGTGTCCTGGAGGGACTCAGAAAAAAGTGCCAACTGTTGGAGCTTAAGCAGTTTGAGTTCTGAACCCAATACCAAAGGTTCTCGCTTACAGTTTGAGTTCTGGTAGAGAGAATTTTGTGGGCAAAGTTAACTTGCAAAGCGAGAGAATATGACTGTGTAGACTCTGACTCGACTGGCAACCAGGACATTATTCACGAGAAGG
This sequence comes from Drosera capensis, assembly GCA_001925005.1. Taxonomy (NCBI): domain Eukaryota; kingdom Viridiplantae; phylum Streptophyta; class Magnoliopsida; order Caryophyllales; family Droseraceae; genus Drosera; species Drosera capensis. Next base: position 25,226 of record LIEC01006180.1, read on the forward strand.
TCATTCAAAAGACCAAACTTGTCCTTCTTTATAAGAAAGTTAGAATAAAAATCTTCTGAAAGACTGAAAAGAACTTACCTCTAATATTTAGATCAACCATCAGTCTGTTAGATTCTGGAAGTTTTCCGTGTCTGTATTTCTGTGATTTACCATCAAAAGCAAGTCATTGTTGATTTGTAATGCAACAAGATTTAAATGAAGAGTCTCATTAGTTCGCATATAGGAATTCAGAAATAACCTGGAGATGGCTCTTGACATGCAGAAGAGTCAACCCATCCACACCCATCTTGTCTAGAACTAACTTGGGAGTTGCTTCTGCGAGCACATTTTAATTTAAAAATATGCTGAAATAGATAGCATGAAAACTGACCGTGGTTTTCTTTCAGAATGAAAGATGATGGTGTACAACAAGAGAGCGATGGCGTACAACAAGAGAGCATCGACAACAGTTCCTGTTAGGAGGATGAGTAGAATGCTGCTGCTTTTCTCTATGATAAATCAAGGTTGGTAAACCATGTGATACTTAAATGATTTACTTCAAATGTCTTTTTGATGTTCTGGTTGCCTCTTTAGTTGCAAAACTTGCATTTCTTTTATTGCTTGGAAAAAATATAGGGAGGGCTTAACTGTTCTTCCGTTAACGTGTTCTTTATCGTTCTTGAGACGTCCTCTACAGAACGAAGTGGACTCTCTTTCATACTGGTCTCCTGCAAACTGTGATGTTACTGACAATGAATCACTTGATAAATTGCCATGAATCTTCCCTGGTATTGTATGTACATGAATCCTTTTTATGTTCCCAACATTGCTCAATGACAACCTCAAAAGCAGAAACAGCATCTGGACTTCATCTTCTAGCTATGAATCAAAATTTATCTTGCATCAACTAACGAGTTTTTCTTTGATAGTTCTAGCTTGTCCTGTACTGTAACTTTCCTTATTTGATAAACATCTCTTACACTACTTGGTCATCTATTTAGGGCTTGGAAACCTTTTAAATATGTCTTATCAACAAGACCGTTCCCTCCCACTTCAGATGCCTAGTGTTGCTAAGATTAAAAACTTCTATTCAAATGCAATTTTTTTGGACTTTTTTTTGAAATTATCCAAATGTAAGTATCTTGATACATAACACCAACCTATTTGATGATATAAAAGCTTGATTTCTTGTTGTTAGTGAATTACATAAGGAGGAAAATAAAGATGCCATGATATCCATTTAACAAAAATTAGAACTTTCGGCAATTTGCATTAGATTCATTTTACAAAAGAACGACTGCTTCCTCGATGCTGTCAATGACCTCGACTGCTTCCTCGAACATAAACCGAAATGTTGCTGTTTACGTGATAATGTAAAATGCAGATGCACAGAAGAATCAGAATCAAGTTTACTTACTAAAAGGGCCTCCAAGTTCAGCAACAGCCTTCTCGAATCTATCATGGAGTCGTGGTGTCCATCTCAGATGAGGCTTCTTCGATGATGTCGTAAACGCCAGGTTAATATGTTGCTGATTCTTTCGTTCTCTCTGCAGAATTCTTGCAGTCCCCACTCCATTATGCATCCTCTGTTGACAGCCACTGGCTGACGCTTCATTTTTCGGATCGTAGCTTGCCATGGTTGCGTGCACCATCTTCAAGTGATGACCCCTTCTGTAGCTTTTTTCGACTTATGGGAGCCGTGGAAAGAGAGATGACAGATGTATAGAGAAAGGAATATAATGAGGACAAGAGCTGCTGCAGGGTGGAAAATGAGGACACGAAGGTGGTTGCATCTTGCATGAGGTTATGCTGATCACCCTTTAAAGTTTCTGGTGAGTCCAAAATTGATGGTTAAATGGCTAGAAGATGGCTAAAGAAGTTGCACGCCTAAAATGTTGTTACTGCAATTAGGTTCAGTGTCAGCAACGGAGTTATCCGCAACAGCTGTATATACTGGTGAACCCGGTTCTCGACCCATCTCCAGATCCACAGGGTTCACATGTTGCAGTCTGAGGCGTGGGAATTGTCAAACCTGTCCATACTGGTGAATGGATCTTTATCGCAAGCTCGAGCTTTTCTATATATTTGGTTACTTAGCAAAGCATCGGTGCAGGAGTGATGAAAGGGTCGTCGTGGGATTGGATATCGTTGGTTTAACACGATCTAATATGCAAAATGGCATTTTTGGTTGAAGTAGTTAATCCTCGATGGATGGCTTTTCTGTGTTGTGTTCTGTACTTGGATTTTGTATGTTTGCTTGGGTGAGGTAAAACGTGAAAGGCCACCTTTTTCATGCGTATATGTTGTCATGTAATACCTAATTACTATAGGCTGGCCTGCTGGATTCCATGCAAATCATCCCAATTTAAATCTCTCAATGTTGGTCAACTTTCGTAGCTTTATTATCTTTTCAATTTCTATCGTAATATAGGGTTGGTTCAACGATGAACGACGTCTCTACGAACCATGTGATAAGATTTACTATCTTATTAAGAGTTAGTTTCTTTGAACTCTATTCATGATGTGATTATTCGGATTGTTGTGTGGCCTTTGCTTGTAATGAGACCCAATCGGAACAATTGTTGCAATAGTACTCGTTTTGGAAGAATGACGACCTCAAATTTTAATTACATTTTATATCAAGTAAAAAGTGAAGCAATTTTCCAGCTAGTAAATTGCATATGATATATTTTTTAAAATATCACAACCATATTACGCCTTGTCCCTTCTTATGAAGTTTTGGCGAATACTAAATCAAGTAATCAGCTTAGCTTAAAGCGCTGAACATAAGACACAAATGCAGTTTTCCACTAAGGTCAGTTTGCTCTCACTCCATCAGCTTAGAACAAGTTCAACCATGAATTAAAAGATGATATTAATTTTTATAATTAATGTCAAAATAAAACTGAAATATAATTAGTTCTATATTTGACATCAATTGTAAATGTATCTACTTTTACCATATCATCAAATGATTATTTTTTATGTTTTATTGTTTAGAAAATCACCAATTGATTACAAAATAAAATAATATTTTAATCAAGAATTAGATAAGTATATAGTTGAAAATTTAATCTAACTTATGAATAAAAAATTTAAGTAAAAAAAATGTTGAAATACATCCAACGTGTTAAAAAATTAATGAAAAAGATCATAAATTAATAGTTAATTATTAAATCATAGCAGACAAGATAAGAATATTATAATCATGAGAAAGTTTGTCATAATTGAAACTTTTGAAGTGTAAAATAACTTCAAATATTGAAAAAATAATTCTATAATTGATGTCAAATATATTTTTTGTTGCCAAATTATTAAAATGACTATACTCATTTAACACTGTGATTTGGACTTGCACTTACGGTTATCAAGGATATGCATTTCATGTGTCTTCATTGAATTCATTGTTGTGTTTTACACGTGAATTCATGCAAATTTCCATGCGTCCGAGTACAAGCCAAAAGTATCAAATACGCTATGAGTGGGTAAGAAACATGACGAATGAGGATGACGGGACATGAGGAGGTAAAAAAAAAGAGGAATTCGGAATGCATCATCTGTGATACACTGATATATACATACCACATAATGCGAACATAGAACCACCCCGTCGCATGCCAGCTTAGACGATGGAAGTAACCGTGGATACCATTTACCCGTCTATATTAAAAGCCCGACAAGCGGGCAATAATGATACAAGCAAAAACAGCAAAGCACTCGAAAACACCATAGCGTTTAGGTCAAACTAAAACAAACACGGACCAGAACTGAACAATAGCCAGACATTTGGCTGTGTCCCGGCAAGTGCTAAAACCAGAGTTCACAGTGTGCAGCAGCTAAAATGACCTAACTTATCCAAAGTTTAGTGTGAAGCAGCTAAATGACTATAACTTGTCTCGATCATGTGGGACATATGATGTCCCAAATCTTCCTAGGTTCCACCAACCGCCGTCTTTGAGCAAAGAATTTTACCGATGTTATTGGGCACGCGGAAACAGAAATGATCGAACATCACAACGAAAAGAAGAAGTTCTGCATACCAGATTTCAGTAGCATGAGATTCAGTGCAAACATATATGGTAACCTCATATCCACTAAAACACACTAGAAAGATCATCCAAAAGAACAGAAGGAAAGGAAAGCCAATGAGACAGGTCAGGCAAAAAGCCGTCAGCCTTTCTAACTAGGTAGATAACAAGGGCCCTATTAAACCTACAGACTTCACGAGATACCTTCACAAGACTACCCATCGAGGCGAAGACATACTCTTGATAGGACTAGTTCAAGTTCCTTTCCCCTGTTGAATTTGCTGAAGTAAAGCAGCTGCCAGTTGCAATGTTGCTTGCAACCGTCTCTGTGGATCAGCTTCCCCTTCCTCTTGAGTATTAGCGTTGCTAGGCGGCTGCTGGCTCATCTGACTTTGAGCAACCGCAGGAGCATTAGTGGCTGGTACATATGCGGACTGCTGCTGCTGACCGTACTGGGTAGTCAGGGGCTCGGATGGCACCTGATAGGCTTGCCTCTGCGCTGGCGGGTTCCCCGGATGGTTCATGGTAGATGACCTATAATCTTCGCTGCCAGAAGCAGTAGAAGTGCTCCCAGGCTGCTGTCTCTGTTGTCCCAAAAGAGAAGATGCTAACATAGCGAGTTGTTCAGGCTGAAGGGAGTTCAAAGGTGTGGGCAAAGAAGCTGAAGGTTTCTGATCTTCAAAAGATGAACTGTTTCCAGATAACGAACCTGCATACCCGCTGGTATAGCTACCCATGTTTGGCTCTTGCACATGTACAGTGGCACCATGTGGTCCTTGAGAAGATGCGTTCCTACTATCAGTAGTCAGGCCATGTAGCTGGTGAGGAGAGTTTGATCCAAAAGCAGCAGTGTGGAGATTGGGAGGATACTCTTGCCTCCTATCGACAGCATCAGACAAGGCACTATCATATCCATAGCCAGATAATGATGAAGATACCATTTGACTCGATAAACTGAAAGAAGGAGCCGGGCCGCCAAAACCTGATTTCTCCATATTCTGGTGAGACATACCGGGAGGAAGTAGCCCAGAAGGCGAGTCAGACCTTTGGTAAGGAATATTACTCTGAGGCAAAAATTGTGAAGCTCTTCTTTCATGAAGAGATTGAAGCAGCCCCGTGTTGGAACTGGGAGGTTCTAGCCTCAAAACAACTCCAGACATGCTTAATCTACCCGGTACCTTGAGTACTTTCTCGGAGAACTCCGAAGGTGGTACAAGAAACAAGGTATTCCTTTCATCTATCTTGGCAACAGCAGCCCGCTGCTTCTCACCAAGATAGTTCATGAATTCATTGTAGAATCCAATGTCCGCATCAGTATGAGGAACAAAGAACACAACCCAAGTGTCAGCAGCCTGGTAATAGTGTTTAGCAAGCATCTCCAAACCAGTCCTTGCTGTGCAATCCAATAGCTCCGGCCTGCACCACAAGATTTCGAGAGAAGAACAATAATGAACTGCTGGAAACTTCTAATGATGGCTCTTTTTTTGCATTATTGCATATCATTCATCTGATGACAGTATTCACTTGCTGTGAGTACAAATCCCATCAAAGGAAACACCCTATTTAATATTGTTTTCGGGGCAAGTTAAACTTGATAAGCATGACACCATCAAAGGACACGATACAAGCACAGAAATGGCAGGGGCAAAGTTAACAGGTAAACCTAACGACCTATTCCACAGACCCAAACGGATCTCAACGAGTGACTGTTCCCCTGCAGCTGAATCACATTGTCATAGGAGACATGGGAGGATGCTGGAAGACCCCCAAGTCCTAAAAGTTACATGCATAAAGGCAACTGACTTCCGTTTTCTTTTTCTTTTTTCTTTTTGAAGAGCAAATGCCAAGAATAGATGACCTCAAAATAAACTAGAAAGCAAAGCCATGTTTATCAGTTATCACTTACAACATGATATCCAGGACTCTTCCAACTGGAAAGCATCGAGCACGGCAGACAGGAGTTCCTCCCTTCGCTATAGTCCCTTCCCATTTCCATTCTTTACTCACAGGTGGTTGGTGGAAATCGGTAGGCCTTTTCCAATCCGCTGAATTTGATGTGAAAGAACCTGATGTTGAGTGAAAAGGATCATGAGAAGGTGGCGGGAGTAAATCAGGAGCTGGCCTTTTCCAGCTCTCACTCCTATCAACAAATGGTTGAGCTGTATTGGGAGGAAGGTCAGGCACATGGGAGAATCTCATATGTGCAGACTCATCAGGCGGCGGAAATTCAGAAAGCATCCTGGGGAAACCATGTCTACCCTCGGAACCAGAGAATGGATACTCTGGCAACTCTCTCTCAGGAGGAGGAAAGGGCCCGGGCCCCATGTTCATTCTCTTAGCTCCATCATACGCAGGTTGTGGCGAGTCCCACGGATCCTCAGAATATGGATGTTTCCTAGGAAGTTTTGGTGGAGAAAATTCACGAAAATGAACATCACCCTGAAATCCTTGTTTGGGTGCAAGATCATTAAACCTTTGTTGTTCATACGCAACGTTTCCACCTCTCCATGATGGTTCACTCCCACCAAAGCCGACCATGTCTGGGTCCCGGTAGTCCATTTTGGAAATATAAGAGTGCTGTCTGATATTCTGCTCATCAGCTGAATCCTCGAAGTTTCTATCTGGCCGATACTTGTCGAAGGATTCAGGATGACCATTTTCAAAGTGTGCTGGAGGAGGATTTAACCCTTGACCTCGTCTCCCACTGTTGGGCGGCCTGATTTCAGCCCTTGCAAAGCGGATATGTACGCGTGGATTGCCAAATAATTTCCCTTGAAGAGTTTCCTTAGCTCTGCAGGAGGACAACAAGTTCTTGAACCTAACAAACGCAAAAGTTTTACCTGGCTGTGCAGAGATCTTTTCAATCTCGCCAAATGGTGAAAAGGCCTTCCTCAAAATTGTTTCATCCACCTTCAGCAAAGCTGGAAACCCGATCCAAAGAACCTCACTAGGGATTTCTTCACCATCATCTGCTCTGGAATTCTCAGGCAAAGATGGTTCAGGACTTGCACGGCGCGGTCTAAATTCCCTTTGTGAGAATGGAGAACTTCTACTTTGAACACGTTGCTCATCTCTCCTTATAGAACTTGAATCACGAGAAGATGCTGCTGATTTATCCTGTGATTCAAAGTTGTATAGAAATGAATCACAGAGATTGGAGCGAAAAAAAAAAGAAGAGAAAAAAGGTCAATCATCTGAAATAGTCACAAAACATAATTTGGAATAAAGGAAGAACAGTATGAAAAATAAGGAGCTAACAAACCACAACAAAAGGATCAGTTGTAAGGCATCATCCACTCACAAGAATGTCTACTTCCCAAATCATTGAATTTGTTTTTTCTCCCAAGAACGAAGCCAAGTGACCAGAACTCATGAAGCCCACCAACAATCAAAAGTAAAAACATCTATGCCAACAACACCAATGCATAGAATGTACAACGATGCACAGAACGCACAGAGTCACCAAAATAAACGGCTTCAGGCCGCAGCGGCGGCGGCAGCCCCCGTGCTGCTGCGGCACTCACAAAACAGCAGGGAAAAAAACAAGGAAAAGTAAAATAAGTAAAAAAAATCAGTGAGTGCCGCAGCAACGCGGTGCTTTAATCCGCCAAAATAAATGTATATTAGTCATTTCCTCTGAAATTCACCAAAATTGATTGTAATCCAATATAGGCACTCGACATTCCAGTTCGTACTTAGAAGCAATCCAGTTTCATAAAATATGTTACTAGATATTAACATCAGTGCTTTAGCTGCACCATATTAAAGCATTGTGTGATCTGCCACAAAAGAAATGCTCATGAGTAGAAATCAAATAACCAAGTCACAGCAAATAGAGAATAAAGAATCAAATATGTCTCATACATCTCATGTCCTGGCAGCATTTTAAATACTTTAGTTCCATCAGAGCAATCGACTCAATTCTCTTCACCCAACAACAAGCGCAAATAATCACTACATCCCCTGATTCACTCTGAAATGTTCCCATGGCAAGCAATCATTATCTCTTTCTAGCAATGAACTAATGACTACCCAGTAAAACACCCAATTGTTTGTACATCTCTTTGAATTCAAAGGTGGTAGAAGCTCGTACGATATCAGCAAATGGCCTTGAAATATTGATGTCAAACCCAAAAATCCCCACACCTCCCACAATTCATTAACAACCTTATACATGTTCTGCTCCAGGCCTAAGAAGCTGGGGGCATCTCAGAGGCGATTTCTGCTTGCAACACATGCATATGGAATTTACCACAAAAAAAGCAAGAGATCACACGCAATCGATCCTACCACTATTTCTTCTGCAGGATAAAAGGACAGAAGCAGGGAGCCGTTCGATTTTATATCAAATCCTGCGGCTAATCGGCCACAATACTTGCTTTGAATCAGATAGTGCTTAGTACTACTCCTAATCAACAAATCAAAATTTAGCAACACATGCCTTGCATTTGCCACAAAAGGCAAAAAGAACAAACTCATTCCATCCGCACAGCCTACAAATAATTGTACTTCAGGATGCAAAAAAGGTGGGCTTTGGAATTTGTGCTTAATTTGCTGCCAAATAGACTGCAATGCTATCTCTGAATATAATAGTAATACTGCTGCCAATTCAGAAATCACAATTTAGCCACAACGTACACTATTTGAAAAAAGGTACTACATGCTAGAGAAAAAATGGAGAAACAATATGATCACCATCTGACTACATACCTCTACATTTTTTCCAAAGGATAATCAAGTAAATAGCATAAATATTTAACACACTCAATTAGCACAGTCAAAATGTTGTGACCTTTGTGGGGCATAGGGAATACTTGAAACCTGGAGAAGAAGAACGTTTTATCTATCCAGTCCATACAGAGACCAATCATCAGACAAACAGACTTCTATATTTTTCACAAGCTGGTGCAAAACTCACACATTGCACCAACATTTGTACGAGATATAGATTTACCCATCATACTGCTAGAGAAATAGAAACGGCACTAAGTGCTTGTAATGTTTTTCACAATTCATATGAAGAATTACTAATACTACTGAGTTAGCAAAGAAAGTAAAAGGTGAAACAATCTTTTAATAATGTCTTCCTTCAGACTCAACCCAACTAAATTAGAAACAATTCCAGCAGTGCACATCCGTAACGAAAATTTTTGTTGGAAAAAGAACATGTATTATAACTAGAAAGCTATATACAGGAAACACAGTGATTACTTCTATGCCAATCTTTTTTAATGCACTTACCAAAGTGATGTTTTGGGCTAAGGCAAGTTAGAAAAAGATCCCAAAAAAAAAAAAAAAACCAAAAGTTCTCAACTAGAAATAAATGAATAAGAAAAATGAACTCCTATACCACTCGACTCATGTTCCTTGATGTTGTTCCCTTTGTCAAGAAGGCAGTGTCTTCCCATTTAGACAATGTCACCTTAGTGTTCATTTGATATGCTTCATGTTATAATTTTGTCCTCAAACAATAGCAGATAATCAACTTCAGTTTAGTATTTCACATTATCATATATAGTGTCTGTTTGGAGAAAGATACTTATAAGAGTTATCTTAATCAAGCGAGCAACCCGATTTAAAAAATCAGCTCCTAGACCACTCGAGCGGTGAAACCGCCTTATGCAGCATTGGATAAAGGAAACAAGAAAAACCAGGCAAATAATAAACACTTACTGTTGCAGTATTACCAATTGGCAAATAAATAAGTAAAGCACCTGGAAGATGTGAACAGTTTGGATGCAAACATTTGGGACCAGACGGATAGTATCATACATCTTATAAACATACTAAAGCCTACAAACCTGACCCTTCCAAATGCTAGGCTACTTGAAGACACAAACAACATATATTGAATACTACACAATCAGCAATGATCTACGCAAGAAACTACAATAAGCAAGTCCCAATAATGTTTCTGGTCAACAAGATAAACTAGAGAAAACTGCTAAAATGTCACACCATAATAAATTCTGATACTAACATTAGGCCTGTGACATTCAAATTAATATCATGCAAGCCATGTGCCAGAAAAAGTTAGCACAAGGATGGTAACTTTTAACTAAGACACCAAGTAAGCTAACAAAAGGACCTTTTCCAGAAATTTTTTCCAAACACCACCAAAGGCCAAATGTCTTCATTGCAAAATGAAATAATGAAGTTCAGAACCTCAACAGCCAGTTGGAATCATGACGATAGAGGCAGACATAAAAGCATCGGTTGCCAAGGTTGGATTGCAGGAATCATGATGATAATCAATTAGAATAGGTCATACCAGCATAACAACTTACATTCAGTAATTTTAGCACGTAGTTTCATTTTGGGGGTAAAAAAAACACTGATATAATTCCTGAGATGTAATAGACAGATATTGTTCCTGTCATGTTATAAATTGATATTGTTCCTGACATGTTATAGACTGATATTTTTCCTGTCATACCATCATTATAACTTAAATTTCAGCCGATCCTTTGCTCAATAGTTGCCCATGAGACCCTTGATTGATTCATCAAATTCTTAATTACAGAGAAGAGTATATAGGGCAGTCCCTAATTCTATTATTAAATTTGCACATTCATTCGCTTCTGTGATCATAGAATGATCTCTACTTGGTTTGTTACAAAGTTCTACTAAGATTTGTGGTGATTCAAAGATACATGCTGCAAGCAAGTGCTTGTTTCAACAGTCTAATTTTAGCCAAGGTAACCACCTGAGATTATTTTTGTACGACTTGTGATGACAGAAGTTCAATGGAACTATTAAGAAGCAACAAAACGTGGAAGACAAGTGATGGATGATTAATATGTTTTCAGTTTGAATATAATCTCCAAGTACGATGCCAATTAAAATTGATAGCATCCTAAATCATCAGGTGACGTACGTGATGGTGTCAAATCACCAAATCATGAAGTTTGATGTGGTTTATATCGTTTGTTTCCGTCGTACTATTGTACTTGCGGATGATTGTAAACATGATGAACGTGAACAATATGTGTGGGCGAGAGTGCCACGCAACAACTGATCAATTTGCCTCCTTAGTGAGCATCATGAAGATCAGACAGGGTTGCAGATTTTAGTCAGAAGGGGATAGCTTGGAAATGCATGATTGTCGCTTTCCATTTTATAAATAATGGAAACTACCCAAATAATCCTACCAAGTAAAGAGTCCAAGGAGCGCAAGATGTACATAATTTTGTCCTTGTTATAATACAAAGCGATTTTTTTCTGATGTACATAATTTTGTTCTTGTTATAATATGAAGAGACTTTTTTCTTGATGTCTTGCTTTGGGTTTTGGAAGTGAATATTATTATTAAGCAGGTACAAAGTAGCGCTGATTCTTTATGTTTGCTACAATTTATTTGACAGGATGCAGTGAGGGAGGAATTTTGTGATGGACTATTCTTTGGGTACATGTGATGTGGAAGCAGGCCAAGTGATCATCCATAGGTTAAAATTAGAAATGGATGGCATTAGTTGTGGCTGACCCATCGAAGAATCCTGCTGAACATAGTAGCATGGATTGTACCGAGCAGTTGTGCATGCTCATGCCTAGGCGACTGTGGCCATAGGGATTCCATCACGGTTAAGGAATAAAATTTTGCTGCTAAGTCTGATTGATGGATATTGACATGATCTTACTGGCATGATAATATGAAGAATGATCATTATCTTGAATTATCTTGATTTGTTTGTTTCTAGTCCATTTTTGGCATGAGGGCTTCAGAAAAAATCTCTGCGTTGTTCACGATAGGGGTGAGACTGTATGTATCTTATCCTTCTCAGACCCTATATGTGACACGAATACCTGAGTTGTTGAATATATCGCCAGAAATATTTTAGTACCAGGTTTTCCACTACAAAAGTTACTATATATCGAGTCTTGAGGTTATGCATTTTTTTTAACATTACCACCATGCAGTCTTGGATTGCATTTAAGATATGCCATAAAGTTGACTTGTATTTGTTACTGAGGGGGATCCTCCCAAGGCATATCTTGTGCTATGTGCTGGGCACTGATTATTTCTCATATAAAAGTAATTCCAAAGTTACGTATCTTGTCAGGGAGAGCCATAAGGACCAGAATCCAGATACCATTTTCTGTGAAAAGTACAATACTAGTTCTAACTACCTTAAGAATGGTCAGAATATATCTGGTATTGTTGTGACAAGGGAGAACGTGAGCAAAAGCTACATTTCTAGACATGATAACTGTTTAAGTTTTGCCGAAGAATGGTCACCTATCAATCACATGAAAAAATTAACTGATGGATAAAGAACAGAGCAGCTTATTTATGACATCAGTATTATCTCTTGGTACAATGATACCCAACATCACATTTGAGGGTAAAAAGAGAAGCAAAACGCAGGTGCACATGAATTCACTGTTGTTCCTGTTTCATGTTAAAGCTTGGATGAGTAACGTAAATATATTATGTTGATTGATGACATCATACTATGATTAACATGGAGCGAGTATCCAATCATTCAGAATGTAAAGCGTTCAATCATGTGTTACAGGTTTGATGTTTATAGGTCTTACTTCCTACAGAATTATTTAGGTAGAACTTCTGACTGCGTTTATTGTGATACAGATTTTCAAATCAGTTACCCCCAAGACACTTAACACAAGCCAGAATGATCTCTCTGTTCTAGCACAAGTTCACAAATGTAAAGTGTAATGTACTGATTCGCCTTTAATTTCTCCATTCTCCCGGTCCTCATCGTACAAAAAAAAGAACTAATAATGTCTACGGTAGGTCCTCAGCTCTAGTATATAGAATTCCTAAATAAAGGGAAATTTTGAAAATACATTTAACACTAGCACAGGATGTGTGAAAAGAAATGAGCAATATAATGACTGGCTATCAAAAACATATAACAGACGGCTGTAGTGAAAGGTCCTGAACATTCGCAGGCAACTGCAGTCATTTTTCAGTAAGTCGTTTATAATCGTGATCAGCAATAATATGTTGGAGGAATAACATGTAGCATGGATACCAATCTGATTACTATTTCCAGTCACGAAGGATCCTCAACTTTCATCAGCAACAGCGGTGTTAAAAATGTTATTAATTTTTTCTCATATTTCACAGTGATATGTTGGAAAGGGTTACATGGAAAACCAATCCGGAAATAAAGGGACTAATTAGGTCATCAAGCAGATACTAACCCTCATGTTTTTCATTGTGTTAAAAAATAGGGGAAAAGACCAATTCCTTAAAAGCAGAAGAAAAAAAAAACTCTCAAAAAGTAGAGAATACCCTGAAAACATATTTGCTAGAGGCTGATTTTCATTTTAATGACACGAAAACATGTACTACAAGTTCTCAAGGTCCAACTCTATGGATGAGGCAATTACGTTCGGAATGACTATGGAGCGAGGAGTGAGGATAACTGACTAGTTAATTTTGTTGCGCTGAATAAGAATCCATGACAGGAAATTGAGACCGCATGGGATAATAATGCTGCATATTTAAATTCAGTAATCGGTTGGTTGATACCTATATCAGTTGGCCAGTGATATGCTGTTGTGGCTCATCAAAACTGATCTTGCATTTTGGAAAAACTGATCCTAGCCGATAAGATTACTTTAACCTTTTAGCGGAAGCATTGTACTACTACTCCATTAAGCAATTCGTACAGCTGGTTCTTTTAGTGAATAATAAAAGATTGATGGCTTACAAGAAAAGTAGACTTTCATGTTTGTAAGATAGAAAAATACATTAATAACCTGTTGTAGCTCACATTGAATTTTAACCTGGATAAGCTATGATAATTGAAGTCTGTATATGTGCGACATTGTTTGATGATTCCTCCTTTCACATAGTTGATCAATCTTGCTCGCTCTTGAATGATTGTGTCCAAAAAGTGTAGTTCATCTCATGACCCATGAGCATGTAATCACTCAGTATACCATTAAAATCACCTTAATATAGGTGCTCTTTCCATATGAACTGCCGAGTGGAATCATGGAATTCCTGCTCTTATTAAATTATTAGGCTTCATCTGTACTTTCAAGCATAATATAACCTCACATTTCATTAGCTGGTTCACCTTGGTTATTGATTCATGATCCATGTACGAAAATGGTCTGCCAAATAACAATTGTTGAATACCCAATGTTCTTCAAAATTATAATTTAGTTACTCCAAGAAAATGGTCTTCTCATTCGAATGATTAGACATGTTTGTAGTATCAAAACAATTATATTCAAAGTGAACCGAATAGATTGGAGTGTTTCAAGATTTCCTCTAGCGTTCTTCCTCTTCCTGTCGAATACTAGGCTAACTTATATTTGAGAATTGCTTACATTCCGTGTCTAAGTTCTTGGCTTTTCGATCAATTGCTTATGTTTTGCGGCTCTTTTCAAAGCATTCTTTATCATGAACTGCACAATGTATTCATCATAACTGTACTACAAAACCAGAGCATACACCACTCGACACACCCACGCGAAATTAAATTCGTGTCAAGAATTGAAATCCGAACACTAACCGACTTCGAAAACTCGATCTTAAGAGGCAAATCAGCAACAACAAAACCCTGAAGCTTATCCTTCGCGGCCACCGCATCCTCCTCCCTCTCGAAATTCACAAACCCATAACTCCTCCCAGGCAAGAAAGATATACTCTCTAGCGGCCCGAACCTCACAAAATGCTCCGCCAGCACCGATTCCATCGGCATCCGAGGTGACACGTTGCCCACCCACAGATGCCTCGAGGCCGGATTACCACGAGCCGACTTATTATTATCTTCCTCGAACCTCGACGACGATGATGTCGGCGCCGGAGCCGTGGTGTTGGCTCGCCGCAATTGGTCGCGGCCTCTGATACTGCTCTGTGAAGGGAGAAAAAGGGAATGGAGAATTGAGAGTGATGAGATGAATGGGGAATTGAGGAGAGGGAGAAGAGACGGACTCACCATTGTAGGGGACTCGATGCAGTTGAAGAGAGGATGATGAAATTTGGGGATTTAGGGTTAGGGTTTCGAGGCGAGGGGGAATCAGCGGTGACGGGCGAGTGGAAAGGGGTTTGGAAGCTGTGTGTGCGAACTGTGTTCGTTTCACTTGTCGTATGTGTAACGTAGTACTCGGTGAGATGGACTTCGATGAACACTTGTATGTGAGATGAATTTGGATATGGTGTGCGAGTGTGATCCCAAACGATTTATTCTGTTCATTACATATAAAAATTTATATATATATATATATATATATATTTATCTTTTGGTTTTGATTTTGAAAGTAATTGACAATAATGTGAGATGAATTTGGATACGGTGTGCGAGTGTGATCACAAACGATTTATTTTGTCCATTACATATAAATATATATATATATATATTTGTCTTTTGATTTTGAAATTAATTGAGAACAAAAAGGGATGAGTTAATGTGATATTCCCTTCGTTTTAAAACATAATGATTTGGCTCGATACGTGAATTTCTGTGTATATTCAATTTTTTCGATGATGGTGAGGTTTATCGTTATGACAGAATATAATAGGTGTATTATAATAAATGATGATTGGTTTGGTATTTTTTATGTGAAAAGGTTACTAAATAATAAGTTGTATATATTTTGGGACGATCCAAATAGACAAATGTTATTTATATTATGAAACAGAGAAAGTAATTTTTTTGAAAAAAAAATATGAAAGTCGTGTATTGTGGACATCTAAATTAAAAAAATATTATACATTTTGTAGGACGAAGAAATATCTTGTAAGTATATCATAAAATATAAGGTGACGTGAATATATTTCACTTCTTCTTTTCAAGGAAAACAAAAATTCACTTCTTACAATACACTTTGATTTGCGTCGTGAATACTAATTATAATTTGAGGACTTAATTTGGTGTGTTATTTTATATTAAGTATCCATAAAACAAATCGGTAAATGATTAGGACTACAAGAAGTAAATCAGTTACTGTTGTAATTGTGAAAATGTCAACCTACAAATCATACTTCATATTATGGTCGCAAAAGAATTGTCATTCAACCTATGAAATGGAGTAGGCAAACAACATGCAATCCCATCAAATGTTTATATTGAACCACTGATTACATGATAAGGAAAAAGAATGACTTATCATTGGATCAATTTTTATTGTGATTATCACATGTGGCGAAAATTTAGCTTTGATTAGTTTACTTGTGAAAAGTGATGCTTAACAAAGACACCATTCCAAACCAACTTCGCGGCGTGGCAATCACATTGGAAGAGAGTTCTATGAAACTGAGGAACCATAACTTATTAAGGTGCCAAATTTCTTCGATTAGTGAAAACGAAAGAATAAAGGGGAAAAGCACATGATTGAAGCACAAACCTCCATAATTCTTTTATGAATAAAATAAAAGTGACCTTCGTCATGCAACATCTACCTATGTAATGTGGCCGCTTGGGAGATTTACTCTCAGTCGTGTACTCAGAGCGCGCCTCTATCAAGAATAACTTAAGGCGTGTGTAGATAAACAAAATGAATTCATAACAATGTGGTTTCTTACTAGGATCAAAGTTCGGGAACGATAGGGATAAGCTGAAAGGCTTGTGTGAGGACTCACAAAATCGACTTCACCACTATAGGACTTCTGACATGGTATTTACCAAATGACCATCTCAGCATTCCAGATACATAGTCCTGCGCAGCACTCGGGCTCTTGAGCTTCAGATGGACATTGAAGCTCTTCTCGTCGCCGACCTTATCAAATGTTAGACTCTTAGGCTTCACGTGGACGAAGATTCCTGGAGGCCTTTTTATGAAAACCTTGTAGGTGCCTGGAGGGCCGACATTCTTGAGCGTTCTGGTGACGGTGATAGATATATTGAGGCGAGGAACTGTGATTGAAGGATAGTTAAAATGCGTGATGTGGAGGTTCAATGGGCAATTGTACGAGTGGGATGTGAAGTATGGGAGATACTGTCCATAACCGATTGTACAGAGAAAGTTGAGGTAGTCATCCACTGTTAGGTCATAAACTAGTCCTGGATCTGCCGCTAGGTTCGGATCAACATGTCCAGCTCCATAGCTGAATACATCCGCCTTCTGGTAGGATGAGTTCAGAATCGGCTTCAGGTTATTGCCTCTCGTGAAAGCTGTGATTAGAAACAGAAGCAAATATTAAATATGATTAGCAAAATGAACCAGTTGCGTGCTGTGTTTGCAGCATATGTCACTTGAAGTGTTCCAATATTGGCATGTAATGAAGTATTTCTCCATTTCAGGACTGATGATTTTAGCAAGCCATCCCTTTCCAGTGTTCGACTCTTCAGGGTTTTCAAGATTAGCGTCTTATCAGCTCTCAACAATGCTTATCAAACATGACTGAATATAGAACAACCGAAAAAGATAACTGGAACAATAAGGTGAATGCATTACCAGTAGTCATTATTGCAGATCTTATTGCAGCAGGGCTCCAATGGGGATAGAGAGTTTTGAGTAGACCAACAACGCCAGAAATATGAGGGCACGACATTGATGTGCCTGATAGAGAATTAAACTTTACTCTGCGTGTATCAAATGGTTCATCAGTAGGTCCTTGCGCTTCAGTGAAGGCTGCTATGACACTTACACCTGGAGCAGTGATATCAGGCTACAGGAAAAAAGATGAACTATTAGCATGAATCACAATACCAACTCTGACAGAGAGCAATTCTGTTCTAGCACAACCTTGAGAATCTCTGCTGTAACGTTGTTTGGTCCTCTTGATGAAAATGCTGCCATGAAAGGAGCTGGTTTTATTCCTTCTTCTGTGACCGTATACGTTATGTATGCTGTAGGTTTCCTGTTCCAATCAGATTTTATCAGGAAACTGGGAACTGATAGGAAATTCAGATCATTCCAGATCCTAATCTAACGAGAATGTCAAGGTGAGCCAATAATCATGTATATCCATAGCATCACAATGGCATTATCTGCAGCACATTCTGATCAAACAGAGGTTTACACTGAATAACAGCTATGTTCTTGAGCATGAAACATCATGCGCAAGTGTTACATATTTATGTGAAACACTATCAGACCCAACAACAGATCAAACAAGGGGCAACTGTACAAGAGGAAGTAATGAAACTTACTTGGTTGAGTTAATATAAGAGTAGACCTTGATGCCGTCTGAGTAAGTGATATGTGAAGCAGGCAGGACATGGGCATCCGCAATGAGTTCATTGCCAGTAGTCACATCATTTGCAAGAACCATACCCACAGCACCAGCCAGAAGACATTGCTCTCCCTTATCAACTCTGGCAGTCACACCTCTAAGGCAAACCAGTATCTTTCCCTTCGCCTTTGAGGGGTCAAGAGTCCCGTCCTCACATAGCAGCCTGCCAAAAGAAAGAAAGCATATGTTTCAAGGTAACTCGAATCAAATGTGACTGCATACATTACAAAAGCGTGCTAGTGCTAATTATGGAGTAAGATCTAAAGTTTGTTCATTACTTACGCAGATCCAACGGGCACACCAGGTGCAGCAGCATCTACAGCGCTGATTAGGGGATAATTACCAGCAGGCAACTTTTTAGGTGCAAGGCTTTGTCCCTAGAAATTGTAAACAACGAATCAGTCATGAGAGAATTAGGACAGGAAAATACACTCTTTTCAGCTTAAGGTTATATTTCTGAATATCCCTTACAAATAAGATGGTACGCCATTGAGTCGCTGCTAAGTGAAAGCATCGAAAATTCACAGTGCAATCAATCAGTTCTATAAACAATTCCATCAAGCAACTAGCACATCAATGAACTAGCTTCTTGTGCTTCTTCGATTCGCATACCATTTATCAGCAACTTAAAATTCTTTGAGTTGTTCTACCAATTAAATCATTATTAACTGGCCAACACCCATTTGAAAGCTCAGCAGCTTACAACATCTGCTTAGAATTCATCAAATAGTTCCATTGCTTGTATTATACCTAGTTACATTCTCACCTCTTGATGCAACCATCTAAGTTTTTCAATCGTTGAACCAATCTTCTTGCTACAATCCGTCCTTAATTTTCTCTTCTAACGCAAGTCACAGGCAGTCCTGCTATCCCCATTATTCTGGACTTTTTAAAGACGTACGACACTATAGACAACACTTCAATCTCGACATTATCATTCGTATAGTATAACATGTTAAGGTATAGATGACATTTCTGATTAGTAATAAACAATGAATTACTTAAAAGAAGAACAAGCAACTGAGACCAAAAGGATCATGAACAAGAGTGAAACCCTAACCTGAACGCGCTTTCGATTCCCAAGCTCGACGTAATTCGCGAAATCCCTATCCATCGTGCTCGCCCCGACCGTGATCAACCACGGGGCAACATTCGACACCGTCGCATCGGCGGGTCCCGAATTCCCGGCTGAGGCCACCACTACAATCCCCCTCATTATCGCATGAAACGCTCCTATCGCGATACTATCCTCGAAATACGGAGCCGCCGATCCCCCGAGCGACACCGAGATCACATCGACCCCGTCGTAGATCGCCGAATCGAACCCGGCCAATATGTCGGAGTCGAAGCACTCGGCGCCCTGGATCGGCGGCCAGCAGACCTTGTAGGGGGCCACGCGGGCCTTAGGGGAGCCGCCGGTGGCGGTGCCGTAGCCGAAGCCGAAGACGCTGGCGCCCGATACGGAGGTGCCGCCGGCAGTGGAGAGGGTGTGGGAGCCGTGGCCGTCGAAGTCGCGGGCAGAGGAGACGATGGTGGAGAGGGCCGAGGCGTTGTAGGCTGCTAGGGCTTGCAGGTAGCCGTTGTTGTAGTAGGAGGCGCCAATCAGCTTCCTAGAGGACAAAGCCACCACCATTGGAGATTAGGTCATTTTTTTCTTGAAAACGAAAAATCAAATTCCACTTGCAATTTTTTAAATACAAAGTTTGATTAGTTTTTACTATTAAAGAAAGAAATAGACTGATTCCGATGGCTGCATCAAATTATATCTTAATATCTTTGAATTGTATCTTATTCGTTGTGAATTATAAGTTTTTTAAAAATTTTAAAATATAATTCACATGATCAAAGATGTAATGTATGAAAAATAAAATACATTTTTATTCGCAAAATCAATCCACATGATCACTTTTATTGAACCAATGTTTTAGATTGATTAAATGATAATATTCCGTGAATCGAAATTCAACATTTCAATTCAAGTGAATTTATCATATAGAGATAAAATTTCACGAATTAGGTTTGTACAGTCACAAATGATTAATGGTTTTGAACAATTTTCCATTAGACCACTGTTGTGTAAGTTTAGCTTAGATATAATATAATCATGAATCCTTACATCCTAGATATAGATTAGCATAATGAACATGAACAGTGGGAATCCATCCATGGATTACCATGGCTAGAAGTTCGGAGAATTTGTCCCACCTAACGATTCGTGCAAAAGTGGGGTTTAATTTCCCACTTTTTCAAGTCACATAATCTATATGACAAATTGGTGGCCTAGAATGGGTTTTGAGTTCTGACATGTGACATTTCTTAATCATGATGCTGACTATAGCAACGAACAAAGGTTCAATCAGTATCAATCTTTATGGGTTATCAGGAAACACGAAGATAGGAAGTCATATCCTTCACTGCCATCACTGATGCTTAAATCTTGGAGAACATATCCTTTTGTTCTGCTTTTCAGTTCGATATGTTTTAGATTAGGACATAAATGTTGGACGAGCCAGTATTGGACGACACGCAAGTATTATTTAGTCTGAAAAGTTAATGGACGTATAAGTTCTATGCATCGTTTTCAAAACCAAATAGCAATGAAAAATGGATAAGTACTCAACAAACTTTAATAGAAGATCCACGATATCATTGGTATCTTGTTGTAATTGTAGAAATAAAGGTTGTCTTTAAATGACATATGTTTCCTGCTTAGATATCTCATTAATGTTATAATGTTATAGAAGTATATATTCGCAGCTACGAAAGGGTTTAGCGAAAGGTTAAACCTGTTGCACAGGACAGCATCGGGGCTGCTATTGTTTCCGTTAACACAAGCTCCCTTCCATTTCTTCGGAACAGCTCCGAAACCGCCATCGCCAAAGCTTGGAGCTTCCGGCCAGGCTCCTGCATACATATTACATAGACCTCATATTCTTAATCCACCATCAAAAGCCATTATTCTTATAAGTCCAGAAACATAGATTCCATCTATCAGATTCATGATACGAGTGAAAATGAACCGTTTGTCACAATCCAGAGGCATGAAGTCCTCGAAATGTGTGGGAGTGTCGACATACTGTAGCTAGGAAAAAAAAATGTGGATAGACGTTACACGATGTTTTCATCGATACTGAGTCTTCTACCTAACTGGTTAACAGATTACTTACCCATGTGTATCTCGCGTCCATCGATCAGAAAGAGAGGTTAGGAAAGGAACAACATCTTGAATTGGACTTTTAAGTTTCCCTAGACAGGTCAAAGTGCAACTAAGCCTATTAATAGTGCATGAATTACAACATTGTTGCCCAAAAAATAAGGCATTGTTAGGGCCAATACTATATGTGGATGTCACTAATCCAACCAATTAATTAGGGTACTATTCAAGCGGACCATTCACCAACTCATTACCTAATTATCTAGAACTATAGGAAGAGGACAAATAATTATTGCTTTTCTCAATTGAGGAGGATTTGGCACACAATGGTTGAAAGTTGACATATAAAGTGCCTCTCAAGATTGAGATGGCTATTGTTTTTGTGTGTAAGATTTAGAGTATTTTGTCAAAGCCTTCACCATAGCCACATGGACTGTCTGTTCAATATTACTCCACATGTACATTGATAACCAAAACATAGTTTAGTTTTCTCAAGATTCCAAAAAATGCTATTTACATAACTATTTGCTTAATGATGTCTAAAGTTACACAATATCGTCCAAATTATCGTTATTCACTCTCGGGTATGTCTCCCTTTTATAAAGGTAACATGAGGAAGTCTAAGTGTTACGGAGAAGTTAACTTATAGTTAGGTATATTGACAAAACAAACTTCCCCTTTCTATTTTAGCATGGAAGCTAGGTTTTGACAATACTTTTGGACTCTAATCTAAAAAAAACAAAAGTTTCTTTCCACAAAAAAAAAAAAGGTAAACAAAAGTTGCTCAAAAGGGTCTACTTAATTTAAAAGTAGAATAAATTGGTCCAAGGTAGAATCACTCACCAATCTAGCTAATAGGAAGTTGACTTGCTAATTAAAGATAATACACCACATGGATTATCTCAACTCTAACCATTAGAATAAAAAAAGTAGTGACATCTTCTCTTTAAACTATTTTTTCTGGATGATTCTTATTTCATAGATTAATAATCATGAATCTCATATGATTTAAAGATATATTTCAGAGTTTATATATAATAAAAAGAATGTCACTTGAAAAGAATCGATTAATGTGCTGCTAACAGTCTTCTTAAAATAATCAAGACCAACGAACCTGTGTCAAGGTTTGCTATGATAGTATCTTCCCCATATCTTGCCTTCTCCCATATGGAATCTGATGGAACCTGCCCATTGTTTTCAAGTCCCATGAAGGTCCATGAATGTGTTGTGTGCAGCTTCTTCCCTTTGTCCAAGAACACTGAGATCACACTTGGATGCTCTGCAAATATTTTGACGTCGAAAGAATCGAAAACCGGGTTATAATATTCCTAAACAACTTATCCTGTTCAAACACCAAGCAAGTGATGAACCAAATCTGAAATTTTAGGGATTTTTGACGTAAACATACAAAAATTTGAAAAAAATATGAAAAAGATACATAAGTAACCTAAATTTCAAAAATATACCATTTATCATCTTATTTAAATTTTTTCTATGTTTTTCTTCAGACGTTCTGTTTAAAAAAAATACAAAAAGATAACAATAACATCATAAAAGCATTGGCACTCCCTATTCTGATAGATATTGATAGCAGCACCAATAAGTAGGCATCCTGCACTAAATCCTACAGCAGAGAGCTGAACTTTTTATACGAGCCGACCATCTTTTCTCGTCTGAGTTGCTTAGGTGCTCATTTGCTCTGGAGAGCCTACCATGTTCGAATTTGAGAGGCAAATTTGAGGTGAATTTGAGGGTCGAGTGAGTTGGAAGCAGATATGGGAAGATGAGGCAAATTTGAGGTAAATGAGATTAGAGGGTGAGACCAAGAAGAGGCGATTTCAGTCCACGTCAATGACGGAGAATAGCAAGGGCTCTTCCTCCTCCGATGAGTGCAGCTCCAAGTTCAATGAGATCTTCGAGCAAAGCTTCTAGTTCTTCATCTAAGCGCGTCGGATTTCGAGGTGAGTAGAAAGGGGATGTCGACAAGGATGACGGGGAACAGAGAGGAGAATGGTGGAGAGAGGGTGAAGCGACGACGGAGATGGTGGAGCGACGGAGATGATGTAGAGAAAGTGTGTTGGTGGAAATAACATGTGTGTGCATGTTTTTATAGTATTAATTAAAAAGTTGTAGTTTTAGATAATTTTTTGAAAATTTGTAGCTAAAAAAAGAGGGAAAAACAGGGGAAGTCAGGAATCTTTTGTTACCTGCAATCTCTTTTGCATCTTCATCGTCGAGCATTGCTGCGAAACCATTGATGTGTCTTGTATAGGAGTAGTATATGGCATCTTTGGCATTGTCATAGCTGCAAAAATAAACCAATAAAAGATCCAAGATAAATTATAAATTGTTCATCGATATACTCATCAAATAGTCAAAAACTTCGCTCAGGCGATTACCATACCTTCCAAGATAAGATCCCAAAAGCTCGTAATGCGATTCTTCCACTTGATTCGTCTGAACCTCGGAGGATTCGAGGCCATAATGGGCATGGTCATGAACTCCCAAGTAAACAATATAGTGCTGCACAAACACAAAAGCATGGAAAGTACGATTGGATCATCAATCATACAACAAGTACGATGGAAAAGATGAAAGGGCCAATGAATATGCTTACATTTTTCATACAAAAAGCGGGTTTAATGAGCAAAGTGAAAAGGTGAAAAGATAGGAGACAAAGTGTAAGAAATGGAAGCCTCATTTGATCAGCTGCTTTTCTTGCTCGCACTTTTTCTCTGTTTTGTGTTTCTGCTTCTTTGTTTTTTCACTTTGTTTAATGGAGAGCTCTGCTTTTGCTCTGTTCTTGGTTTAAGAGTATTTGAGGGTTGCCTAACTTGTTATATAGATATTAGTAGTGAGCAAGTCAAATTGTACTGCCCAAAATGAAAGGGACTCTTTCTAAACCGGCCCCTATTCTCATTCCATAATTCATGGGGATTGGATAACAACTAAATTTTACTCATTGGAGTTCTCTATTTTAGGAGAGAATGATGGGCAGAATCTTATTTAGTTGGAAGATATTATTAGACCAAAATTGAATACATAACCTAAAAATATATTATAAAAAAAAACTGATAAGTTGAATAAAATATTAAAAATATATTGTATTTTTTAACTTAGACATCTATTTATTTCATATATATATAATATGTAAAAGGATAATGATAATAGAAATATTTCAGGATGATCAAAGTTTTTCTTGTCATCCTTCCTCGTCTCCATCATCAGGAGAGCGTGGTCGGCCTTGGCCCGTTGGCTTTGCGTCATATTATGTTGTATGAGCAAACTAGACTATGTCTAATCCTCTTCCTTGTAATTAGATATAGGAGGCAATCTTTACAAGGCAGGATCATCTAAATTTTTGTTTGTCATTACAAGTACATGAGTTAGAATATGACACTGTGAAACATGACACAAGCACCTAAAATATTCATGTACTGGACAAGATGCAATTGTATTTGCGCGGAGAGAGACACTGTAACAAAACTGGATCAGTGTTATTTATTCTATACGTGTACCACATGAGACCTATTTAGTATCCGAGACAACTTTTTTCTTTAATTTTGTTTGCATTAACCCAAAAAATCTGGTTTTTTTAATATAAATTTTAATATATGATTCTGGTTTTCATTCTGATTTAAGTTTCAGTATTCTAGACGATGGTACTAGCATCTCCTAAAGAAGACAACCTAATGCTCTAATCACACTTAGGTGGACCTTAGATAACTCTTGTATCATGCATAGAGTTAGCTTCATACTAGCAGAAGTACCAAAACCATATCTATATCTAGCTATATATATCTCTTACTATATGAAATTCATCAAAAACTTTGGGGCATTCATGAAGAACTTTCTGCTACCTCATTGGCAAGCTCAACCTAGCTAGCTCTAGCAGGAAAACCCTAGCAAAGTTTTCAACCCAATAGTTCACAGACATATCGTGGCGACGAAGTTCTTCACACAATATTTCTGTAGCATATGTTATGAGGAAAACGAGATACTTTGAACAACTTTTTATGTAACAATTAGTACTATTTGTTATTGGACATGAATTTCAATGAAGTCAAGTGATTGTGCTTTCGTTGAAGGATCACAATTTGCTTTGGCTATATCAATTGGAGTACACGGAATCGTTAGCAATAGCTCCTATACATATGTCTGCTACTCTGGTCGAATTTGGGTGTTGGTTTTTCCCTTCATGAATTCTTTCCTAAATCATAACACATAATATGTTATGAAAAAAAATACCACGATATGCGATAAGCTATAAATCTATAGTGCAATCATACATCAGCATGAGCGAGCTAGCATAACGTGTGTTAGTATAAGAATTACTTTGCTGTAGGACTATCGTCCAACCTTATGAATAAGACAACTGATAACAAAGACATATATCTTCAAGAATAGATTCTTTTTGTTTATTTGCTAACTGATTCTCCCTTAAATACATAATCATGTTTATGAAATGACAAGAACTGTGTTTAGGTGTCTTCGTGGAGTTTTCATCGCATCTGTATCGGACTTAAGTGTTTGTGTATCTCTAACGATTAACGCGATATAAACTTATCAAATATCTTTCCAATATTTAGTCGATCGGTTGGTGCTAGTTCACATAATTCCATCTAAACAACCGAGTTCAGGGTTGGACAAGGATACTAATAGTGAACTCCTGGAACTCGATAACTGCTACATCGTCGTTGCACATTTTGTGGATTTAAGTCTTTTGAAGGATAAGAGCTATGATAATCGCGAGAAATAAATAAGTGGTACAACAGGATGGAGTTCAGTCGCGCCGTGCCCTACTCTTAAAATCACTCATCATTCTAGCTTAAGAAATAGGAGCCAAGGAGCACTTGACTTTCTACTGTAGGGCTAGAAAATGTGTATATGGAGTACATACTTTTGGATTAGTGAAAAGGCAAAATAATTTATCCGAACCTAAACTAAGCTTTAGAGTATCAAACCTTGATCTAGTAAAGCTGGACCAAACTTGGTGCTCAACTTGTTTTTTGGTTGTTAATTTCCCATGATTGTTGTCATCTGGCAATGCCCCTCACGTTTATCTCTATGCCCTTCTTCTTCGATTCCTTGAGCCAGTCTTGCTTTCCAGACAAGCGAAAAATAATTGAAAAGTTTATAAGATGTTTATGTATTACAATTAAGTTATAACGAATTTCATTGGGCAAACTTTGAAACAAGAGGTTAATAATCCCGTTAAATTAAATACAATTCCATAGATTATGTAAACACTCTCCTCTCTTGGAACAATACTAGCCATGGAGTTTTTTTATTTGGTTTTCTATCATGTAAAGATGGAGTTTGTGAGGAGAAATGTTGTTTTTCCTTCTAAAAATGAAAAATTACATCCACGGGCGATATGAAATCGCTGACACGAGTCATGAGAGTGTTCACCGTTCGACAAACCAAATGGTCGCCACGTGTTCGCCCTCTTCAACGTCGTCCTGCCAGGAATCACAAGACACCTCAACCGCTAGGCACTCTCCCCACAACGGTCACCAGACCTCTCATTCCCAAAAATGGCGAATCATCCCTCATTGTTTCTCTGATTAGGGTTTCTTGTTGTGAGATTCGGGAACCTATGGAGTTTCCTCAAGTTCTTGCCCTTCTTTTTTCTGCTTTTGATATTGGGCATCGTCAGAGGTGTGACTAATTTTATCGGTTCTTTGATTCATTGTTTGCATTTGGTTTATGGTTTAGGTTTTTTTTTTTTTTTTTTGGTTAGGGCTGATATTTGATAAAGATTTGGTAATGAAGGGTTGTTCAGTTGCTTAGGATTCGTCGGGGGGAATGTTATCGCCTGTCATTTATACAGGACACAAAGTGAAATGTGATCGACAATCGATTATGTATCGTCTAGTTAGTCTAATTGTCTCTTTCATTATCAATGCGTTATACATGGGCCCACATGATCCATTCGTGTGTTAGTGATGAGTATGTGTAGCTTATCAGACAGGAGTGACTGAAGAGACTGCAATTAGAACAAATGTTGAACTTTTTTTTTGTAGAAGGGATTAAATGTGTAGCTACTGTTAAGAGTAACTTATCTCAGATACGATATGGGAGGCAGCAAATCATCCTTTCAATGTGTATATCCAACTCCATTTGTGCCTCGGTTTAATAGCGGTGTGACGATGTAGATGTTGTGACCTGTTTTGGTGGTCTGCGTTGTTAGTTCACACAGCATGATTATGGGTTTTGGCTCCGTTACCACCATTAAGTTGAATCCAGGCACCACTAAGGGTTTTCAAAGTTTTTGCATTGAAGTTTTTCTACCTCTGAGTGGTGGATGCATGGCTTAGGCCTGAGAGTCTCAGACCAAGTGTGGTCAATATTGTTGGCTAGATGATGAGCCAATACATGGCTTATACGTGCCTTGGATGCTGGTTAAATTGGGTTCTGTTATGGGGAAATATGTTGGATGTTCTAGATTGTAAGCAACTGGTCAACCTGAAGTGGTGCAATTACAGCAGCTGCTAAATTATGCTACCTTCCCCAATGAGCCTGAGATGGCTAGGCCATGTAGTTGCTTTCGACTCAAGAGTGCTGCTTTTCATGATTGATTATCTACATGACATTGATGATCTACCATGTCGATGTCCTGTAAATTTACCTGGGTCGCAGAATTAGCTCTGCACCTTTTTATGGTTCTTTGATTTGCTAGATATCTTGGGATAAGAAGTCAAGTAATGTCAATAAAAGATGTGGTTTTGCATTCTACTTAATGCACTGGATTTGTTGAAATAACTTTAACTCTAAACTTCATTTTTACGGTAATTTTCGAAAAATCTTAGCTTACATATATATGCTTCCAGTTACAGTGTGCATTCAGAAATGGCTCTTATCTGTAAAATAAAATAAAGACAGTAATCTTGTTATTGGAGCTTGGTGAATACATCAATAACAGTAAGGGGTTCATCCGTTGATACAGAAACTCGATTCTAACCTGACAAGGAAGGAAATAACAATCTCATCTAAAATCATACCAATATTTTTCTGACATCCCCTAACATTTAAATATTGTTTTATGATATTATAAGATAATGTCCAAACATTCTCTTGATACAGGTTTAATAATTGGCCCAGTGGTGTTATGCATTATCGTTGTTGGAAGTGCAGCGGTCATAATAGGTCTTTGGCCTGCTCATTTTATTTGGACTTACTACTGCATCTTGAAGTATGCACGGATTCTTCCATTTCACCTTGCAGTTAAATTTAAAAGGATATCACATATCATCTCGTTCAAAGAATTAAGTCTCCGTGTTTTTATTTGTGATGTTCCTTGTGATTACAGGACCAAAAGGCTAGGAATTGTCCTGAAGATCCTGATACTGATAGTTCTGCCCCTACCTCTTGTTCTTGGGCCTGCTTTTGGGATTCTGGGTAGCGTACTAGGTGGGATAGGGTATGGCTTCTTCGCGCCATTGATTGCAACCTTTGAAGCTGTCGGGGAAAATATCGGGGATAAATTCTATCACTGCTGCGTGGTAAGTTCTCTAGGTGTTAAGTGTTACTTGAAACTTGTCTGTTGTAGGTATTTTTTTTTTATAAGGTTTTCATGAGGGAATACCCTTTGGTCCACCAAATAGCCCGCAAACCGGGTGAACCACTTAAACCAACATTAGCCGATGGGCTATGCACTGTTATTGACAATTGGATCACTATTACCTTGTGTATGTTATATACTCTCAAGTTGATACTGATTGCAGTCTGTACATTTCAGGATGGTTGTTGGTCAACTATTATGGGAGCCTGCACAGCTGTGCGCGACTTCGTTGATTTTTGTTTCCACTCATATTTCTCCTTTATGGATGAGCTGAGCAAGAAAGTTCCTGCAGATAAGAAACCAGTGGATATCAAGTTAGTTATTCTCCTTGTGACTTGTGAGATTCTTAGGCCCTAACAACGTGATTAGATGATCCAGAATTTCTAACTACTGATTAATTTCACTATCAGGTTATCCTTGATGCCAGGTTGCCTTTTAGTTATCCTGCTTGCTTTGCCGGCCAATGTGATCTCAATCACAACCATCGCCCTGTGGAAGAGCCCTTATATGCTGTTTAGAGGCTGGAAAAGGCTGATGGAGGATTTGCTTGGAAGAGAAGAGCCATTCCTGGAGATGGTGTGTGTGCTGTTTGCTGGTCTTGCCATCATCTTGTGGCCCCTAGCTGTTATTGGCGCAGTTATTGCTTCTTTTCTTGCCAGCTTTGGTTTTGCACTCTATGCTGGAGTAGTTGTACATCAGGTAAGCTGCAAGTGGTTTTACAAATTGGCATGTACCACGAGAAGCTATAAAGATTTAAAGGAAAGGAGATTGTAAGAAATTGGGGGTTATCCTTCCTGCTTGGTGCATTTTGAAGTGTCTGCTTGCTTCAGCGAGATCCGATTCCCCTGGATTGTTAATCTGTATGTTCTTTTTCCTTCTTTGTGGTTTTTTGGCACTGTTATTGGGCAGATTACTTTTATCATTTTGGGACAGCGATCTAGTATATAAGTATTGAAATTATGTTGTAAGGCTATGTGGTGATACTGGTTACGATTAAGAAAGCCCGAGCGAGGCACGTTTGACCAGTCATTTTGCCACTTCCATTCTAAAGGAACTTTCCTCTTTTCTGCATTTCAGTGTAAAGTTCTTAGAATGGAACGAGTTCGTGAAAGAACAAAGTGAATTGAGAATCTATAGCCTTTGCTGTTGGAATGCATTTTGCTCTTCGGTACTGATAGTAGTTTTTTTTTTCCCAACTGGAAATGCAGCCGATGACGTGCAGCTGATGAGAAGCAACTGGCCAAGGGATAAAGTATGGCAATGGTTTGCGGGGCCTCTGTTGATCATGATAGAGCAGATCAAAAAATTTAATCTGGGTAAAAATGAAGAAGCATGCCTACGCCAGGTGATTATGAGGTGCAAACTTGAGAAGCCTGAGGATTGGGATGAAGCCGGGTATCCATCCGATGACCATGTTAGGAGAGCACAGTTGCAAGCTATCATCCGAAGGTGTATATCTGCAACTCCTTCGGTTTTGTAATTTAAAGCTGTGGCATAAATTGATTATATGAGGAAATGTTTGTTGAATATTTTGATGTATCAATATATTCTGTGCTATTACTTTTCGATTAGGAAGAAAAGCGTATTCGGTAATATCACAAATTCGTAGGAGCATGGCATCAAATGATTCATCTCACTGTCTTCCAATGCAGGCTTCAAGGAATTGTTGCATCCTTGTCACGGATGCCAACATTCCGACGACGATTCCAGAGCTTGGTAAAGGCGCTGTACACTGAAGCAGTGAAAACAGGTGCTTTGGCAGATTATGTTGTTGGAAGCACCAGTGAGAGACTTGATAGTGGCGAAGAAACAGTTGGTGAGGATGAGTTGAAGACTGGAGCAGAACAGAATGAGATATACGGTGAGACTATTGTTTAAAACTGTAGATTTTTCCTTTTATTAGGCTGGAGCATGGAACTGTTGATCTTGCTTTGTAGTTTTCATTATTCATGTTAAGGACTTGAGGATAGATTCAATGGTTTTGTGACTCGTATTGTTTATAGTAGGGAAGAAAATGTTTGTTGGTGAGGATATATCTACTTGCACTTGTCATTGTATATTACTGAATCGATTGACTGAATCAATGTTTTGTTCTTATCAAATTGCATCGCTCGCAGTTGGATTAGGAGTTATTTTTTATTTATGGACATCGACTTATAAGATCATGGGTTGTGTTTGTGCTCTTACCATATATAAGATTTGTTTTATTTTAATAAAATCTTTATCCCAATTCCAAAAATAAAAATAAAAAATTGCATCGGAGTCCTTTTTCAGTACTCGAATCAGCTTCATCTCTCACTTGGTTGAGAATATTGTGGGTCGAACGGCTTCTTAACGGCATCTCTACTTAAAAGTGACACAGCATCTCTACTGTTGTTTTTGCATAGGTGATTTGGCATCTGAAGATTATAGTTGAACAAAATATTTCCGCTCCCTTCTAGGTCAAATGGACAACGATATACGTCCTGTTGTACATATTGTCGTTAGAAACTCGAGCTCGCATCTGGCAGAACTTCCATGAGACCTATGGGGCTTGCTGATTTGGAGAATATCAGCAATGAGAGAGTGTAATAGAGAAGATAAGCAGGCTTCTAGTCTTGAAAGTTAGAAGTGCAGCAAGAGTTCTCTGAACTGGAGTTCCTCCCGGATCAATGTTTCAACTCCTTCATAGGATGAAACCTGCAAGAGATCATCATTGGAGCTGTTTGATATCTTGCCTTTTCATATTATCCACTTCGTGCTGCCTGTCGAAGTCTGGATTCCAACAAAATTTGACACAAAACCATGTAGGAGTACTCGAAACAACATTAACCCTTTCTCCTTGCAATGCCGTGGTCGTCTTTTCTTCATGCCTAGAAAAGGTAGCCTAAAAATGGCCAAGGACTTAAGTTTTCTGTCGCCTAGATTCTGTGTAGTTAAGAAATTTCTCCATTGTTGAGGCTGGCGCCGATTTCTTCTCTTCATATAAAACTTTTCCACCGTACACATAACCCAAACTTCCTGTCCTCCCAATCTCTTTCCATCTTTCTCCCAAACACATCGAAAAAACAATATTCCAGCTAAACCAGCTAACATTTCTAACCTTTCCACTCAATCTCATCCAATATCGAACTGTAATAAGCAAGGCGCGTTCGTTGTTCATGTTAAGGAATAATACAAGGATATGATTCGGGACAAATAACAACAATAATGTGATCTTCGATGATGGCATACAATCATAACAATGCAGCAGCGAAATCAAGGCGAGCAGCAGCAGCAGCAGCAGCAGCACCTCCGCCAGCAGAGAGGGTAGTGGAGGAGCAGCTCCCCGTAAGAAGCGCAGTAGGGACCGTGACGAACGTCTACCAAGCCTGCATCGCAGGCTTCTGGCGAAACGTCACGGTGCAATGGTTCAAGAAGCTGATGAACATCTCCTTCAGCATAACAATCGATGGTGTTGATGGCGAGTCGAGCCAAACTTGTAAGGTAGACCTAAAACCTTGGCATTTCTGGAGCAAGAAGGGCTACAAATCATTCCCAATCGACATCAACCGATCCTTCTCAGGGGACGCCAATGTCATGGCCGACCCACATGACCTGGAAATCTACTGGGATCTGAGAACAGCCAAATTCGCAGCCGGAGGCCCTGAGCCAAGCTCATACTATTACCTGGCAATCGTTTCAGACGAGGAGATTGCGCTCCTCATGGGCGACAACAAGAAAAAAGCCTACAAGAGGACGAAAAAGCGTCCTGCATTGGTAAAAGCGGTTCAGCTGATCAAGAAAGAGGTAGTTTACGGCAAGAAGAGTTTTTCGACTAGGGCGAGGTTCGCGGAAGGGAGAGGAGAGCACGACATTGTGGTGGAGAGCTCGATCACGTCGGGGCCCAGGGACCCTGAGATGTGGATCAGCGTTGGCGGGGTAGTGTTGGTGCATGTTAGGAACCTGCAGTGGAAGTTTAGGGGAAATGAGACCGTTATGGTGAATAAGCAGGCGGTTCAGGTCATGTGGGACGTGCACGCTTGGTTGTTCTCGGCGCCTGGGACAGGGTACGGGTTGTTTATATTTAAGGCAGGGGCTCCCGAGGTGGAGAGTGATAAGGAAGGGAGCGGGCGTGGGAGCGATAGCAACGGGAGTGCTTACCACTCCACGGTTAGTCAAGTGAGGGTGCCAGAGTTTTGCTTGTTCTTGAATGCGTGGAAGATTGAATGATTTGGATGGATTTATGTCTAACAATTTGTCATTCACGACAGGAAGAAGACCGCGCGCATCTCGCCCTCCACATACCAGGTCGATAATGGGATTCACAATGTTATTGGTTTGATGCAAGATGTATTATTGTTTGAAACTAGAAAAGAGGGGGGGAATTTTTATTTTGGATAGCTTCGATTGTAATGATTGTAAACTCTTTATCGCTTTTTCTTTCGTGTAAATCAATGTTTGTTTTGCACTAGATGTGCCAATATCTTTTGGTGTCAGTTCGAATTTTTTGTTCCTTGTCATAAACCCATTTTCGTGACTTCTTATTAAGAATAAGTGTTCTACATTATAGATATATGTAATGTCGATTCAGTACAACTCTGATAGTGTTCTTTCAACTTTTGTCTGTATGGGACAATAACGAAATTGTATATAGAAGAAGCTTACTTCACAGTTTAGACCTCCTCTATACTAAAGAAAAGACAAATGCTCACATATGACTGATACAGTACAACATCCATTTTTCACCCAAAATCCTGTGACCCTTGTATATGTACTTGCATATTTCACCCAAAGTCGACAGAACTAGGCAACCGAATCATTTGGTGCCATTTGAAGATTTAACATCAATTTTAACCCAAAATCCTGTGACCCTTGTATATACCAATGTATGTTAGATGTATGCTGGCGTTTTTGAAGGCAAACCTTTAATTTTTGAAGAAAGCATGTTATCTAGTTAAACATTAAGCTTTACATATAAACCTTTGTTATATGAATGTTCACTATATCATCAACAAACCAGTGTACATCAAAAAGTATTTTAAAAAAATGAAGAAGAAAAATGTACATCAATTGCTTAATACTGTAAGTTGTAGCTACGTTAACTCATTTAAAATCAACTCTTATTTGATACCTCCCCCTCCCATAATTTTTGTAACATTTATCATATAAATTTAGATTTTTTTCTAATTTTAATTCTCAATCACATAATATTTTTCTCTTCACTTATTTTAATTCATAACCACATAATATTTTTCAAATATGAAAATATTATAAACAGGCACAAGCCGCAAAATATCCCTTATATATTATATGCAGCATTTTCAATCATTATATTTATTCAACACGTATTTTGAACAATTTTGTTTATTATCTTAATAAGGTAGAAAAATTATATCATTATCATCAATTTAAAATACGTAATATGAATTATTATTAATTTATTATGATAAGTTTTTCAAATTAATATTTAATTATTTTACTATACGAATTAAACTTGACCTCCACGGGATATTCAAAATGTTAATGTTGCCTTTAATGTTGAAGGGGAGAGTCATTTCCGGATCCGAAAAGCATTTCCCGCTCAACTCCTCCTCCATCTTTCCCATTTCCCCCGACCTCCTCGCCGGTCCACCCGAGAAACCCTAAACCCTAGAATCCCCAAATTCACCACCAAATCCCCTCAAATCGAACCCAAAAATTCCCATCAATGGCCTCCTCACAAGACCCAGACGACCTCGCCGACCCCGACGAGTGCACAGTCGCCTTCGCCTCGAGGCGAAAGTCCCGCCGAGTCAGCTTCGCTGAGACGACGGAGATTCACTTGTACGAGAGAGACGACGACTACGGGACTCCCCGGGACAGGAATGATGGAGAAGCGGCGGCGACGGAGGAGACGGAGTCGGTGGATGGTGGGAGTGGTGTGGTGGAGGAGGATGTGGAGGGAGTGGGGGTGGGGGTGGGGATGAGGAGGTCGTTTTTTAGGCCGGTTGAGTCGCCGAGTCCCGGGAGCACGGTTGGGTCTGTGACGGATAATGATGGTATGGGAATGTAAATATTTTTGCGGTGTTGAGGGGATTGAGTTGGTGAAATGAGGGTTTAGGGATTCGTGTTGTGTGTGAAGTTTGTGTCGTATGTTGGATGGTTGATCAAAATTGGACTGTTAGAGTAAACATAAAATATCGAAATATTAACTAATGTTTAGTCACTGCAATTTAGTTGATGCCATGGGTAATTAGCAATCGAATACAACATTCTTGTAATCCAGCATTTCATTTGAGAAGAGGGAAATATGGGAATAAACCTGATCTATAGGAAATGCTACTTGTCACCTGAGCTTATGTTTTGTAAACTAAGAACTAGCTCTATATATAGAGTCTGCAAGTTGCAACCTAATTATGAAATCTTCACATGTGGTCTTGAATCAAGACTCTTGATCTTCCGTCCCTGGGAAATCTCCAAAGCTATCTAGTCCTAAGTCATAAGATTATCATCACAGCTTGTAGCTATGGTTTCGATGAGGAGGGAGGATAATGATCTAGGCAAAAATAAGGTGGGGAGAGAAGTTGGTATTTGGTGCTCTATCAATATTGTAAATTTAGAATGGCTTGTGATAATATATGTGGACCCCATGTTTTTATGTGATATGAAAGTGTGGTACATCGTTGATAGAATAATCAACACATGTTATCCGTGTCAACACATATGATTATCCACATGCTGGGCTCTTGTTAGGAATATAACAAGTCTTATACAACATATATGGATCATATCCCTCTCTAGCTTGTAGGTGCAACATGTGGACTTCCACGCATTTTGAGTCAAGATCCAGATAAATAAAGCTTAAGAACTTTTAACTGCAATAATTTCCATATTTGCTTTCCTGTCTGGATGTATGGTTGATTTTTCTGGAAGAAATGTGCAGGCCAGTTTCACTCTTTCCCATCACTTTATGATTTTCGTTTTGTTTCAGCAGAAGATATGTTCTTTGGACCTGTATCAGCGGATTTTATCCGACCTGGACGGTTATCAGGCTCTGCAGTCTCAGATGATAATCATGACCTCACGATGGATTCTGCGGCTTTTTCAATGCATTTCCGTAGCCTGGCTGGTATGGAATCTGGATGGGAGTTGAAGACGCCAAAAGGGTTCAGCCTTGTATTTGATGAGAAAACTCCTAACCAAAATGTGACCACTAGAACTCCTGGAAATTTGATGGTACTAACTGGAAGTGAGAAAAAGAAAGTTGTTGACTCTTCTTCTCATATCAGTGGAACAAGCGATGGTGGTCGTTCAAATGATATGACAATTGAGGCAGAAAAGCCACGTACATATGATTATGGACGACTCTCGCCTGAGCTGGAGGCATTATTGGCCCAAGGGGAGGATGTCAGAGTGGGTTCCATATGCAATGAAACTGATGGTTTACGCTTAACTACCGATGCTGTAACAAAAGAGAAAATGATTTCTGAAGTTCATCCCAGTGGACATGAATTTCACAGTCTAAAGGAAAGCTCTGATGCACAAGTGGCTCACTTGGAGTCTACTGATCATATTAGCGTTGAAGGAGCTTATGAT
Organism: Drosera capensis; assembly: GCA_001925005.1. NCBI lineage: Eukaryota > Viridiplantae > Streptophyta > Magnoliopsida > Caryophyllales > Droseraceae > Drosera > Drosera capensis. The sequence continues at coordinate 61,645 of LIEC01006180.1, forward strand.
GTTGTTCATTCTCCTGTGGTAGACAAGAGAACAACCGAACTTTCAGATAGTGCACCAGGCAGTGCAACTCATATTGTAAAAGCACCATTTTCTTCTCAGGTTGTGATCGATGTAAGATGTCCAGCAACTTCTCCATTCTATGGCGAGAGTTCTTCCTGCTCTAGTGTTTCTGAAGCTTGTCCTGTCACTTCTAGCTCTATAAATGGTCCTAACTCCACTCCCGTATCGCCAGGAGGTTCGTGCCAGTCTCCTGCTGATCATGATGTTTCATATGTAAACAGTATGCTAGATCAAAACCATCAAGATGATCATGTACTTTGCTCGGAGGAGCATACTTCGGAGGTTGTTGGAATCAATGTAGACGATAACGCGGCAAGAGATAAGTGCGCTAATAGTTTGGGGGCCAATGAAGATATCGAAAATGTGAGAAATATTCATGTCATTGCCAATATCGTGAAAGATGGAGGAATGCCAGACGAGTCTATGTCAGATCAATTTTCACTAGAGACAAGTGCTTCTGTTCCTTCCTTTCAGATGACTTCTACAACAGTGAGAGACTTGGGGAAAATGTGTGTAAAAGAAAATTTATTGCCCAGTGAAAGAGCTATCTCGCTGCCAGTGGTTTCAGAGGGGAAAGAACTTAATGCTGGAGCTGGGGCCATTGATTCTGCTTTTTCTCCAGCTCGTAACTCAACTGTATGTCGTCAAGGCAATTTTTGGGCTCATTATATCTTAGATTTTCCAATCTAGAGTTTGCATTTTCCGAGTCCTTTAGTAGCTTAAGCACTAGCATGCACCTGTTTGGCTCCGCCACACCTTCATTTGCTGTACTCTTTATATGTCATTTTTCTGTTTACTGACACTGATGAAAAAAAGCTTTCCGAGCAGATACCTGAGGTTCATCCAAGGCAAGAACTGCGTCATAGAAAAGACAAGGAGCAATGTGATTTGAAACATGAAAATCTTTTGATTCATGGGACAAATGTCACGACTCAACAGTTTGACCACCTTAAGCAGAATCGAGACTCCTATGCCTTCCATGGAGATAATAACGTCTCTTTCAAGCCCTTTGATTTCAACAGCAATGGCAATTCCTCTAATCTGAAAAGGAAATTGGGAGAGTTGGTTCATGAATTAGAGGGCCATGCAAGTAAGGGCGAGTTGTTCCAGCGTGATCCAAAATTTCAGAGATCCCAGAATTGTTTCTCAGGGCCCAAAATAGAATCTCCCAGACAACCTAATGAAGTACGTATATCATTTTCTTTTTCCTTGTCTCCTTTTTTCTCCTCTTGGGCACAAATACTCTCAATCTCCCAGGCAGCTTTATTGAACGCCAGTGGTCTGATTTCTTGTGTTTATGGTGTAGGCTTTGACTAGCCTTCGTGAAGTTAGCGAGCATTTACTTCCTGAATGCTTTAATGTTCTTGATCTTGAAATGGTATGTTTCTCCTCTACTTGCCCTCACTTTCTTTTGGATTTTTGGTAGCTTGGAGTTCAATCTTGTGAAATGTCTAGCTATGATAACCTGTCTTGTTCCCAGATAGGGAAGCTTGAGAGTCTTTTGGTTCAGCTCCAGAAGGCGCAATCTCATGATATTTTGTGCTCTCTTATAAATTCCCAGGTTTGTTATGAGTTTAAGTAATTTGCATGTGCATACAAATTTAAGTTTGTTTTTTCCCCGTAAAATGGTGAAATTGTATTGCCAAATACAGAACATAGATGATCTCCTAATCACTTAGTATTGTCCTCTGCAGAGAGTGTCTAATGACATTTGTTCCCAAGGTAAAAGGTGAATCCTCATCACTTAGTTCTGTAGTAAAGTTCCAATTCAACTCTTGTAAGTATTGACCTGCTAGATTTTGGTTGCAGAGAAGCTGAGACAAAAATGTTGCTCTTAAAAACATTGTATGCGAAGGCTAGATCTCAGTTGCTGAATCTAAGGAGGAAAACACTCTTGGTATATAGCTTCTCATCTTCCTGATCTGTTGTCTCAGTTCTTTATATATTTCTGCAATAAATTTTGTGACATCATAAGCTTCTTCATACAGAGCGAAGTTTATTCTTTACAATCTGGAATCAAAGAGTGTGAAAAATTGAAATCAAGGTGTATGCAAGATTTGTTTGTTACGAAGCAATTCCATTCTCAAGTTGATGGTCGGTGTTCAGAAGCTTGTCCTAAGGAAGTTGACATGAAATCTGTGGTACGTATCTTTTAAAGGTGATTATGTCTGCAAATTTGGAATTCTGGAACTCTCTGAATCCCACTAAAATCAGTTAGTTCAATATTGTGGGTTTAGTATGTTATTCTCATGCAATCCTGAAGTTATAGCAAACTCCATAGATATGGTATGCTGAGTAAAGAGCTGTCTTGTCTACTATCTTCTTTTAAACAAATTATGTGTTGAGCAAAAATTTTAAACAATTATACTAATAAATACAAATACAAATAAAAATCATGTGTTAGCAGGATTCCTATGTTCCTGTTCGCTGAAGTTCTTAGGTGAAGTGACAAAGATGTAATAGCATAATCTGAGTACTTGCCATTTATTAGTCTTCCCACTTTTGTTCTCTCTTGCTGACGACCAGAGAAGTTCCAATGCTATCTTCTAATTGGGCATTACTGTGTTAGTAACTCACTAACTCACGAGAGGTAAGCCAACCTTTGTAGTTAACAATTGCGAGTTTCTACATTTGAATGCATCGGAATTTCCCTCCAAGTCAATACATCTTGATCTTAAGGTTGTGGTCTGTATCTGGAATTGTCATACTTGTTGTCAATAGTCATGTCTGGTTTTCATCTAATTATGTCATTTTAAATTGCCAACTGAATCACTCATCGTAGAGCCATCTGCAGATCTTTTTGGAACCAATCATGCATGATTGGGAGAAGCGATCGTAGGAACTTGTTTATCACTACTTCATGTGGATATTTCAGATGACATGTGGTCTTTCTCAATCCTGATCTATCAGTTCCTTGGGAAAATCTAGATGTGTGTCCGCTTGGCAGGCTGAATTCTCTTTTCCTTTAAAATCAACATCTTGTCTTATTATGTTTTACTTTTTTTTTCTTTATATATTTTCTTTGAGGAGAACCCTCACCCCCTTTTTCTTTTTCCTTTAACCTTGAGGTGAAAACTTGAGATTATCTATCTCGTAATGTTCGACACAGAAATGCCACCTTGAGCGTTTCTTTCATCGAATTCTCTTAGATTTTTACTTTCTCAAAGTAATTTCTTTCCCTCCAGCCATTAGCAATGCCATTGCAGGAAAATATCAACCCATATGATTATGTTCATAGTTTTTATGGGGTTTTGCAGGGCACAATGGATAAAGTTCCTATTTTGAGACAGGCATTGGAAGTATCAGAACAAAAGATAAAGACCTTGACAGAATCCTTCTATGATAATCTTAAGCTGATAGGAGATGAGAATAGCTTTGAGGCAATGGCTTTGTTCAAGAATAATTTCAAGAAGAGACTAACTTGCCACCTCTTAGCATCTGAATTGCAGGTTTTTTTTTTCTCTGTCCTTATCTTATGACGTACATAGCTGCATATGCTTGTCACTAAATTTGATATTGTGTGAACTTGCTTCCTTTTGGAAATTTTAATCCTGTCTGTCTTATGACCAGCCATGGAAAATTGAGAGCTTCGAGTCCAAGAACTGGGAACACATTGCTATTCTAGTCTATGGTAGTTTCCTTGTTCAGAGGTTGGTTTGATTCTAGTATTTGAATACTTGTATTTTTGTTATCTGTATTAGTGTATTCTAAGAAACTTTGAATTGGCGCTTCCTTGATTCATGTGGCCACAGGTTCAAAGTGAAAAGTGGTCCCACATATGGATTAACAGTATCAAGTACATTAAACGAGACAAGAATCATGAAGGTGTTTGTTTTGCCTGGTTTATCTTTTCTAGTTCATTTTTTGACTAGGTGTTCACAAAATATTAATTGATTGTAACTTCTATTCTTGACAGACCTTTCCAAATCTGGATGCTTTAGCTGCCTTTACATTTGTTTTGAGTGATAAGATCCACATAAAGCATGCTGGACCGAGGACCTTTGCGCAAGTAACACAAGTATGATTTACCATTTCCACTTCTATGAATTTTCCTTAAAGATTGTTGTATCTAGATAGCAAAACGGAATGTTTGAATGATGTTTAACAGCGAAGAATAGAATGTAATTGTGAGTCATGTATTTTAAGTGCACGTGCTAATTTAGCCACTATTGAGAAAGATGCCTGTTGTACGACTGATATGATGGGACCATTACATGCGTGCAGAATTCTCTTAGGTACATTGTAGCTTCACTTTCTCTTTGAACAGTATAGTTCTTGTTATGCAGCTCTGGGTTTCATTACATTTGTTTCTTGCAGTAAAATATGTTATTAGTTGTGATTCGCCCCACTGTGTTTATTTTTCTGGCTCCATGGCGGGTGTTTACTTGCAACTGTAATCGTATAGAAGGGTAACAGTTACAGTGAAAATTCAAATGAGTGATCCTTTGAATTAGTTACAACAATGCTGGAGAAGAATCAATTAGCTTGTTAGTTTTCGTTCTTATTTGTTTTTAAACTCGCATATTGGAGTGATAAGTTTAGAACGCCCTCTTTCATGCTACATGATCCCTAAATTTGCTTGTCAAATATATGGAGTAGTCTATTATTTTGCCAGTGACTTCTTATTCTATTGGTAGCTACAGTAATATGAGATACTGGAAACTGTATCATGAAGGATCGATATTTCTGCATTCTGAAAATGCACATGTTGCCTTGTCTTTCTGATGTTATTTGCAATTTCCTACAGAAAACTAGTTCCATTTTGCATAATCTGTTGGACGTTCTAGAGGAAGTAGCAACTGCCTGTGTGGAGCTTATTAGTCTAACTCACTCCAATTTCTTCTCACCATCTGGTAAGCTGTAATTTTGTGATCAATTGTTTATGTTTATTTTTCAATTATCATTTCTAAAGTTCGTCAAGTGTTGAAGAAAAATGGGTTCTACTTCTGTAGAGCTAATTGTTTGATCTTTGCATGCTAAAGCTCGACTTCTTTCATAGCTTGATTCTATGTTGCTTATTGATGTTTTTTTTTCCCATAGTGTCAGTTCGCCTCCATGCAGCTTGTACAACAAAATGTTAGGTTGCTATTTTTGTTGTAGTCTTGCGCAGACGCCGATATTCTGAGAGGTTAGACCTTATTGGCGTTGTTCTAACTCCTTATGATATCTTGGTTTTGCAGTTGAACAGCTTGACCTCCGTTTATTTTTCGTCAACTTAAACAGTGGAGCAAAGGTGTCTGCAAGCCTTGATGTCTCCTGTCTGAAGTAGTAAGTATCAGCTTTTTTTTTTTTTTTTTTTTTTTTTTTTTTTTTTTTTTTTTTTTGCAAACTCTGTCTCTCCAGTATGCATGCTATCTTCTAGGATTATGATTAGTCTCATGACGGACAACATATAATTCTCCATCGTGTGAAATTTGGTCAGTGTTAAAGCCATATGGTTAGACACTTTTAGATTCTTAGTAGTTCATTGAATTTCATGATTCATGTAGCTTAATATGATTTAGACATGTTAAACAAAGATCTTCTAATGCATCTGTTTGAGTTATTGAATGGTAGAAGCTATACTGGTAGAAAAGACCTTTAAGTAATTCGAAGCAGCATGTAATACCAAAGTTTTCACATAGATCATGCCACGAAATAGAGGGGAATATATCTTCATATTTATGTAAGAGATCACTCCATCATACTCAATGCAATTTAGGCTTGTAGTGTTGTCATCTTTTTTATGAACTAATGGTTGTTTTGGTAGCGGCGCTTGTGCTGGGCAACTCAATTACAGTAGTTTGTAAAGCTGTTGTGATTTCTAAGTAGTAAGGTACTGTAGGTACAAAACCAGTCAAGCAAGACTGCAATGAGTCACGTTAGAAATGTAGAATTAATGAAGTTGCTGTTACTTTGGCCAGTGGAGTGTATCCTTCCGAGGCTATGCCATACAAAACAAAGGATGGAGCAGCACATGGACCAAAGTCATCATCTACATCTCTGCCAAACAATATACGATCCGCCACTGGATGTCTTAAAGGTGGTTATATGAGGATACTACGTCTTTGCCGTTGCATTGCCAAAGTGGTTCAAGATAGCAACAGCGACAGTCAGTGAGGCATCAAAATCTAGATGGGATACCCCTCCTTGTGATTTTCTGGGATAGTGGCATGTAAATTTTGTGATACTAGTGTTTGATATGTTGTAAGTCGGTCATTGCGGAAGTAATCAGTAGCTCTTTGGCATCCTCAGCCATAGGAGGGATCAATAGTAAACACGAGATCTTCTCTGTTCCTGGCATGATCCTCTTTGCTTCGGAGTGTTCTGCTCTCACATGCCTCTATGTATATTGATTCTAGTGATCAATGAGATTTGATGACAGCAATCGGCTGTACCTGGATTTTCATATTGAACCATGTTCTCTCTGAATAGGCGTTGTTCATCCCAATGAGAATCGCACCAATCTTTAGCTCTTTTAATCCAAAATATTGATGTAGTATCAATATTTTACGTGGATTTTCTTCAGATAGTGTCTAGTGAGGTTGCGAAACGATCTATTGTTTATTTCGAAACTGAAACTTGTGAGTTGTGACCAAGCTACTCATGTGAGGGATAATCTGGCCCAAGCTCTCAAACGAATGTAGACCTGACAGGTTTCACCTGAGTATGGTAGAGTGGTACTCAGCTCGCTTTTTATGCGACAGGACCATGGTGAGCTTTGGTTACAACAAAAGATATTGCTCTCTCGTTCTTCATATAAAGATGAAATATTCCGGCTATATATATATATATATATCGTTGTGAAGTTTGATTCGTACATATATATCGTTATGAAGTTTGATTCATGTCATGATACGATCAAATATTATTTTTTATAAAATTATTATGAAATATTTTAATGATAATTTAAGTTATGTGTTTCGATCTTATACTAATATCGTAATTTTGTCGTATTGTTAAAACGAAAAAATAAAATTTCTCAAAAATAAGTGTTGAATATGCTAGGAAATCAAAATATTGTGTATATTGGGACTATCAAATAATAAGAACCATGGTGTGTATCATTTTTCTATCGGAATTTTTGCTTAAATTTTCAAATCTGGTTCACAAGTCTGATAACTATGGTGGTAACATAGCCAATTACTTGTATTCATGAAAAAGAGAATGCAGTTCTGCAGCATCTGATGCACGCAGCACCCGTAACTAGCGCACCAAGCAGCGACGACTAGTGAAATGTTGCTTGACGCATCAGCGACGAGTGGTTCTTGCACTAGTCACCAGTGCTGGGCACACTACTCAGTTGCAGATTGTGCACTTGCTAGAAAAAACTTTAAAAGAGAAAAAAAAAACGATAGATTAGTGGATAATTAAAATTAAATGATTTTTGAATTTTAAAAATATATAAAAAAACCTCTATGATTTAGATGTATCTCTACAACACACAATTTATATATTATTTATTAATAACAAACTTTTTTTTCCAAACTTACATTGAGTTTCCCTTGAGTGTAGATTCTTAGGCTCAAGTTTAAAATGGGAAAATTGATAGGCTTTTACACCTTTTAGGATACGACTTGACTAGTGGATATGGGGTAGCTAAGCAAGATTCAGCAGGATAGAGTAATCAATTAAGCATATTCTTATCCCATTAGGCATCATCTTTTTTATCATGACAAAAGTATGGTCCATAAATCTAATATTTTCACTTAGCCTCAAATCATATCAAGGGAGCTAACTAACGTCAATATAACCCAATATGATCATTCCAATACTACACACCTTCAAACAAAAATATCAAACTTTTTAAGTATATACGTTAAAAAAAAATGATTAATCAGTTCTAATCAACCAAACTGAAATATATTTTTGAAACAAGGAAACGCGTTATATAACACAAAAAATAGGATAAACATAGAAGAATACTGGTGCCAATCCCCTAAAATTTCGAGGAAGACAAATATCAAGATATTACCTCATTTGCCTAACATTTTGGGACTGTTGAGACTCTCACATGAGATTCACGTTTTACACAAAGGCAAAACACACCTTTTAAAGACCAAAATATATTCACACCCAAAAATGGAAAAAACGCAAAATGGGCAGATGAAGATGCTGCAACTGCCAGCTAATGACAAATATATATGCACACATGAAAGTGGGCACATTAGCACGCTTCGTGTCTCGTAGGAGGATGTTACGTTAGGTACTTGTATTGTTTTCCGAAAAGTATTTTTTCTGATCGAAATTCTTTTTTGTCGGTTAATCAGTTTAGCATGTCATCAAATGTTAATTTTTATCTCAGAGGCGGATTCTTAAGAAAAAATTTAAGTTGGCATTGTAGTTCATTTAATGATTTGATATCATTTTCTTAATACTATAATGCATTGAACACGACAAACTCTATTCAACTCGAAAATTATAATTTTTTTTTTGTTTCAAAATAATTTGACTTAAAATATTTCGTTTCGAAATATAATTTCATAATAAGATTTATTATAATCTGATAGAATTCAATCTTTTGTTATCATTTTTTATAGAAAATGATAGGATTCAATTAAAGAGAACTTTCTTTATCTTGATATAGATGGTATATTTTTTATAATTTTGGATTTACATTCGGTGAGAAAAAAATAATGCTGTAAAAATGAGAAAAACGGCGGTTTCATAAGTCCTCCCAATCGCGACGTCACTCGTATGCTCATCCCATGTCACATCAAAATATCTCACGAAAATTTATCTCAAAAAGTGAACAATTTCTCCCACTTGTCCCACGGGAAAAGTGTACCGCTTTGGGTCCACACACGACCCTTTTCGACATCACTTTTCACACTTTTTAAACTAAAAAAAAACGCAAAAGATAATTATAAATATCTCACTCTCCTAATATTAGTCTTTCTTTTCTCATTTTTCATTTGGACATTGCAGCTCCACCTCTCCACATAGATAGATAGAAGCAAAGAAGCAGCACAATCCAAAACCAACACAATTACAAAAAAAAAAAAAAAAACACCCCAAAACCTCGATCCACACTTCTAGGGTTTTTGGATCTTTTCTCCAATCAGAAATCGAATCGGTAATTTTTTGTTTCGACATGTGTGTGTGTGTGATTGTGCGTGGGTTTTGATTTGGTTGATTCGATGTCGAAGTCGAAGTCGATTTCGGGTTTTGTATTTATGTGAGTGATTTTTTTTTTTGTTGGATTTCGTTTGATTGGATTTGGAGTGTTTGGTTTGTGAGGTGCTGTGGAGTTTATCTTCTCTGTGTACGGATCTATTTTTTTAATTTTTAATTTTTGGTGGTCCGTTTCGTTGAGGATGGCTGTGGGGGGTTTTGAAGATATGGGGTTTAGGTGCGTATGAGAATGAGATCCGTTCCACCGGTTAGGTTAATATTGGCTTCATATGATGATTTCGGATGATGGGTGGTTGTTGATTAAGATAGGATGTGAATCAAGCGGCTTGACTAGTTGGTTAGGACGTCGAGTCTTGGATTTTAGCTTTGTTGTAATTAGGTTTCATCGTGTGTGTTTATGGTTGAGGCGATGAGTATTAGGTTAGAGCAAGCTTTTTGGAAAGAAAAGAGAAATGATACCGAGGGACTTTTTTGCGATTGCGAGTCGTGATACCGAGAGAAATGATATCGATGGCGGGTTGTTTTTCTTTCTTAATTCTGGAAAAATTCAGAAGTTGAAAATCTGGGACTATTATTATGGGTTCTGAGGGTGTTGCACCAGTGACGTGCTGAGATGAATTGGGTTTAGAGAGCAGTTGAAGCTTATGCACCTTGATTTCATATCTCTGCAAAAGAAATAGAAAAGTAGTGCCTGATTTCTAGAAATGTTTGATGTACATAAGGCTGATTTCCTTCCCTCTCTCGGTGTGCATGTTTGGAAGTGGTGGGAAATCAACACAGTATAGTCTGATATATTTCCAGTGTTGATGAATTCTTTTTCCACTTCACCACTTGTTGCTTTCTAGAACTCTTCCACGTCACTTTGTGTTCTACTTCATTAGCTAACTCCGGTATGCCAGTCCTTCCTAAGGCTGTAAGGAGCTTTTAGTTTTTAGTATTGCTTAGTATTATTCTGAATTCTAGTTAACTTAACATGTTCGATATTTTGGGAAGTTTTTCTTTGTTCATGTTAATAACATTTTTAGTAATGTTTATATTAATTTCCTGTGATATTGTTTCTTTTTACCAGCTGCAGCGTAGTTTCTTCTAGGTTATGCTAGAGTTTTACCAGGAAGGCCCTCCGAATTACAGTTGTATTTGTTGATCGCATATTTTCTGTCAAGCTCTGGATTGATCAATCCCTGAGAGGGGCTGGTCAGAAAAATGGAGTACCTTTGTGATTTTTGCTCGGATGGAAGACCCATGGTGTACTGCAGGTCTGATGCTGCTTGTTTGTGTTTGGCATGTGACTACAATGTTCACTCTGCAAATGCGCTCTCGAGACGCCACTCTAGAACTCTTGTGTGTCAAAAATGTTATGCTCAGCCTGCATATTTCAGATGCCTTGAAGAGAACATCTCATTATGTCAGAATTGTGATTGGAAGGAATCGGGGGTTTCTACATGTACAACTCATAAGAGAGAACCTTTAAGTAGCTACACTGGTTGTCCATCCCCTGATGAGTTCAATGCCCTCTGGACATTCATCGCTGATCGTCCTCCCACTGCAGATGATTCCAATTGTGATCATAGTTTTGGTTTGCTGAGCATAGGAGAAAGCACTACGGACACCTCAGCAGGAGTTGGCAGGAAAGAGAAAGGAGGGGAGTCATCTGCACCATTTAGGCATGAAGATAGGAACATAGATAAGCATACCGTCTGGACAGAATGCGCATCGATACCTGAGCTTCGTGTGCTAGAATGCCAAGAACGAGGTGTGGGTGAAATTGGAACTTCTTCCGAGGTACGTGGGTTTCATATCATACACAGGCATTAAGCATGGAAAATGTTGGTCTCATTATAGTTTGCCAATTGTTACAGCTAATACCATCAGTAGAAGTGTTGCACTCGATTTGAAAGATATGAAACCTGCTTTTTCTTGTTTCATGGCCAAGTGTAAATGAAAGGCTGAAAATCATTGTAGGTATATCATGTAATTTATGTTGTTTACCTATTGCAAAAACTGAAAGAAACATCTATGTACTTCTATTTGCATGGTTAAAAGCTAACTTCATATTACCAGCTCTTCCCTATTTATAAGATAAGATCATGCATTCCTGCATCCTTATATGTCCTACCCTTGTTTGATGCTGTTGAGAAATATTTTGAGGATATCGCTTCTCATGAATTTTGTGCGTTATAATGACTCATCGGTCATAAAAAAATCACCTTTCTGATGCTCAAATGGGTCTATGCATAATCGTGTTGCAAAGCAAATATATTTCATTCTATTCAGCTACAATATTCGCATAGTAGTTGGTGGAAATGGATGTTGAGGGTTTCAAAGGGGCAGGCACAACTTGCAAGGAGAAGGAGAGTGGCCTTGGCTGCATTAGTATATGTTATCTGGTCTGAATGAAACGCAGGGATCTTTAAGCAGTTTTCGAGTCCTGATGTATTTGTTCGTAGTGTTTTATCGTATTATTGATTGTATGGCGTAGGGGTGGAGTCGTATGTAAGTGAGGATTGTGCTTATTTCGATTGGTGAAATAGAACTTTTTAACGCTTTACAAAAGAATAAAATAAAATAAAATTGCATAGTAGTTATGGGACTCCTGATTCATTGAAGTTGCATTAGAGTTAGTTCATCTGAATGACATTTGAATGGCATCCTGAGTATCTGAGATCGCTCTCCCCTGACACATCTGAATGAGAAAATTAGCTTTTATAATGGGGAATAGATGTTTTTGATCTTCACATTTTCTTGATGAGGAAACAACCTGGTATAGTGGGGTTGGGGTTAAAGTTTCTTTCGTGATTTCTGTACATCAGGATTATAACTTGTGCATTCTCCTAGACTTCCCTCTTGCTCTTTTGGTTCACCTGGAGTTACTTTGGATGGGAGACAGATTTATTAGTGTCCATGTATACCTGTAATCTACAAGGGCCAGATCATGGCCTTTAGTTTTGCTTTAAAATTGGATCTGAGCTAGTAAGGAACTGCCAGGTTAATGGTTTATAGCTATGCAGTGGTCATCCTTGGCATAATTATCTCTTTCTTACATGTAGAGTTTCATTTGTTCAGCTTAGATTTTTAGTTTTTGAGCTTCACCAATTTCATACTTGGCTTACTGCTTGACATCACTTATCACTAATGTTTCTTATGCTTTATTTAGATCGAATCACTTTGTCCTGGAAACAGAGCTTATGGGAGTTTCAGAGATGATCCATATGCAGACTTGGACATGGAAGAAATTGACATAAACTTTGAAAACTATGATGAGCTCTTTGGCGTTACTCTAACTCATTCTGAAAAGCTCCTGGAGAATGGTGGTATAGGCAGTCTGTTCGGGGCAAAAGATTATAGAATGCTACTTGGTTTTGAGGTAGGTCTTTTTACCTCGTGCTTTTCTTCTATGTCCATAGGCTTAATCCATAAATAGGTAGCTGTTAATTGTAGGACTTTTATTGCATCAACAACAATGACATCATTGGGGGTCACCCCCACCCCACATGGTAAGCGGCTCAACCAACTCCTCTAAGAAGAGGAGAGGTCAAGGGATCAAAACATGTTGAGTGCCGAGCTACTTTGTGATGGTGAGTCCGTCAGCGAAAGGTGGTTTAAAAGGTCATCCGGGTTTGCGGGGTATTCGGTTGACCAAAACAAAGTCTTTCGGGATTTTCTTTTAAAGAAACAACTATGACATCATTGATATGTGATCATGACTTGGAGTCTATCAACCCTCATTTTGTTGTGTTGGTGTTTGTTAGCTGCATGGAATGTAGTGATTCATTGTATTGTGCACGCTTTAGGTCCATATAGGACTTTCACGTGAAAGGAGTGCTAAGGCCCAAGTAAATACAAGTAATATTTTTAACCATTTTCTATGTAGTCGATCAAGAATGGTTTGACTCAGTGCTGAACAATCCTTACTCTAACCATATGGACGTGTTAGATACTTCCCAAGGGCATTAGGAATCCATCTTTGCTTTTTGATTTTCATGTCTACTGTCAATATCCGGAAAAAGAAAAAAATACACATAGTTTCCTCTTTAAAGTTCTAGTGGTGGACATAATCTTTTAGGAAATAATTTTCTGGCTATGAAACTTCACCAGTTAGCTAATTGCTGCAGGATAACATCTCTTTTGCCGGTGTAATGGCGATCTAAGGATTATAATTGTTTTCCCTCCCTTTTCAGGGGTCTTCTATGGGAGTGGCAAGTGCCATGGAACCAACAGGCAGCAATGGTGTATCTGCTGATTCAGTTAAGAGCATCAAGACTGAGCCTGCTATTGTTTATGGGGCTGGACATGCATATTCGAACCTCGCATTTTCTGGGTTGACTGGGGAGAGTAGTCATGCTGATCTCCAGGATTGTGGGGCTTCTTCAATGCTTTTACTAGGGGATCCCCCCTGGTGTCCTCCAGCTGTTGAGGGTATGTACCCATCTATAAGTCGAAGTGATGCTGTCATGCGGTACAAAGAGAAGAAGAAGACCCGGAAGTAAGTTTCTGTGTAGTAGCAAATATGAATTTTCTGTGTTGGAAGCATGACATTCTCTAATTATCTGCTTTGTCATACGTCATTGATGTATTGTGCGTTAAACTTTTTCCAGTCTTTGAGGGGCCTCTGCTTGAAACATCGCTTGGTGGAAAATTTGTGGTGAAATATTGTGCTGTTCGTGCACAGTTTTTACCTTCTAATTTGAAAGATTGGTTCCATCTAGAATGGAACATTTGAGGTTCATCTTTGAGGAAAGTATTTGATCAAATGGTTCAAGCTTATCCTTTTAGAATTGACAATGTTTTCCGACTGAAAGAAAAGAGTCGCCATAGCCCATAGGCTAGTTGACTGAAAGTCAGTTTAGCATTATCTTTTTGTGCAGCTTTCTGTTAATATGGTTAACTAATGAAACTCAGATGCACTTTATGGTGGTTGATAAGATAGGCGTACGTGATATTCAGAACAGCATACGTTCCCCATTTTGCATTTGATAACTATGATGGCATTCTCTGCTTTCCGTACCAAAAGAACATGCTCCTCATGGACGAAGGTTACCTTTGATCATCATTACGTAAATAAGGAACCTGTATTTTGATTCATAATGTTTTGGAATCAACTACAACAAAAATCCGAATCGATAATAGAAAGCCCATAAATGTATATCTAACACTCTAAACTAAAAACAATAAAAAAATATTTTTAAGGAAAATCGAGTGTGTTAAAAAAATTAACATCCCACTCAACCATCTCATGCTAGGTGTATTGTTGATGAGAGACAAGGTTTGGTTCCCTCATCAAGGTTTTCATATGAATAGTATGGACAGTATGTTTGTGGTCATTGTTATTTTATACTAGTCTTTTTTTTTCATCCAACATAAGTTGTGGTTAAATCAATTGTGAAGAACTGTTTAACATGTTGTACGTAGCATGTTGCTTTGCTTACCGCTTCTGATTATTGTTTATCTTTGTCAATGCATCAGTGTCATCAGTGATGAATTCGATGCTTAAAAGACTCGTACAATTTCCACTCATATGTTTTCCGATCTTTTAGGTTTCTGTATCTATGCCTACATATGTACCTAATTGAACTTCGTTTCCTCTATTTCTTTCTTGCATCAGATTTGATAAAAGAGTAAGGTATGCATCGCGCAAAGAAAGGGCTGATGTCAGGAAACGTGTAAAGGGTCGGTTTGTCAAAGCTGGTGATGTGTATGATTATGATCCATTGAGCCGAATGAAGAGCTTTTGAACAGTAAGAATCTTACACCTCAAGCCATAGAACGGAAGCACCTAATTGAGGCTTCAAAAGAAATTACATAGAGATGAATTCCTATGATTTAGAAAAATTTGCTCTAGATCTAGCAGCTTCTGTTCCTTTTTAAACTAATGTTTTCTTGTTTGAGATAACAGTAACACTAAATGGTACTCCTCCAGGGTCTTCGGTTGATGCCGTCAGGAAGCTGGATAGTGCGGGATTCTGCTCCTTCAAAGTCAGGATTCTCAGGATAACTTCTCCCACTCGAAAATGAAAGCAATGTAGTATTTTTGTTTCCCATCAAACAATCAGTGAATGGCTGCCGTCGTGTCTTGAGGAAAGGATATCGGGTTGGAGGCATATCAAAGCCGGAAACTGTCTACTATATATTGGTTTCAACCATTTTGTTCCTCTACTATTTATATACAAAGGTCGCCTGTACATATTCATAAATGAGGTGAAAGTGCTGCATTTGTAGATTTCGGGTCCTCTTAACATTGGACATCTACAGCACGGAGGTGGTGAATTACAGGACGGTGATCTGCTGAAGACTACGCTGCTGTTGGATATCTACTGTATGGAGTTTTATATTGCAGTTTATGAGTATACTTTGGAGTCGACCTACCATATGTTAAAAACATTTATTTGTCACGACTTGTATATTGATCATACCAAGTGAAAACGGGTTGTGGGACTTGTACGTCGGTAAACTGATTCAATGCCTGCAAGCTGCAATCTGTCTATTCTCAAGAAACAAAATGAGTAAAGGAAACAAATATTGTGGCCGTGTACGAGTTGATGGATTGATTCTATTTCCTTTGCTTATTGTGTGGGTGATTATCCTTTGCGATTTTGTACCAGCTGATGTTTTCATGGTGTGACGATGAGGAGTTGATTCTGTCTTGTGTCTATATGTGTCGCTATCAGTTACTTGACCATCTAGGGCTTGTGATTTTCCCGAACAAAAAGGATTAGCGCGAAGACAACTTCAAAAGAGATGCATAGATCATGAACGTTCTTCTCATTACATAACCAGGTTACAGCACATCGAATGCCGAAACAATAAGGTGATCACTTTCAGCAATGCCATTGATTTCATCGAACTACTAACAATGCTCGGCACTGTACATGGATTTTAAGTGCATGCGATGGATCATAAGTACACGCGATTTCAGTATCTTACTGCAGGCATACATCTAGTTACTGCGATTGGTTGGGTTGCTAAGTCACCAATAAGAAGACCACTTGGCACATAACATACATGTTAAATTGGCTCCCACCATCCCGAAAAGTGTTATATTGGTTTCAATTTCATAAAATTCTAAAATATATATCGTTTGAGATAATTTAAATAAAAAATAAAGTTTTTTTTTTTATCAATTATATCTATATATTTATGGTTCTTTATATTTTGATTCATTTAATACAAATTTTAAATAAATAATTATTAATAAGGATAAAAATATATTTCATATCAATAAAAAAATATATAAT
>LIEC01006181.1:0-29394 GCA_001925005.1 Drosera capensis
AGAAAAACTTGATATTCTTCAATGGTGTGAATGACGATATGGCAACTCATCTAGCTGGAATCTTGCAATGTCTGGTAGGATATTTCCAGTTAGGTATTTTACTCCTGAGAAGCTACAGGTTTTCCAGTATAAGCCACTAGTTGAAAAAATCCTAGCTCGTATTTCATCATGGCAATCTAGACTCCTTTCTTGTGCTAGGGTTTTGCAGCTAGTAATCTCTGTTTTGCAGCCATTGTATATGTACTGGAGTCGTCTATTTGTTATTCCTAAAATGGTCTTGCAGGAGATTGAAAGCAAATGTAAGGCCTTGTTCTGGTCGGATTCTGACATGAACTCACACAAGGCCTTGGTGGCATGGCAAGAATTATGTAGGCCTAAATGGCAAGGGGGACTTGGTGTTAGATGCTTGCTGGAGTGGAATAGGGACTATTTTTCAGACACATGTAATAGAGCAAAAGAAGGATTGACTGAATTAAGTGCGCTCATGAGGTGCACTAGAGAGGGGAGTCGATATGGGATGTATCTGCTGAGTCATCTAGCTCCTGGATCTGGAAGGAAGTGCTTGTAGTCAGGGATGCTTTTATGATTAAGAGAGGAGGAGCAATGCATTGGTCGGGGACAAAAAATGGGATGTATACTACCTCTTCTGCATATGCTGTTCAAGTAGGAGGAAGTTTGCCTCATCAGAACATATGGAAAATAGTGTGGGGGACAGGGATTCGGCCACAACACAGCTTCATTTGTTGGCTTGTATGTAAAGATCGAATCCTCACAAGATCAAGGCTGTATGAGTGAGGGATTAGTAATGATGACATTGATAGATGTGTATTTTGCTGTGATGGAGTGGAAACTCCTGGGCATATGTTCTTTGAGTGTCCCTATAGCAAGGAAGTGCGGAATGGGCTTATGGAAAGACTGAAGATGGGATGTCGACGATATACATGGGTTGAGTGGTGTTTATGGGTCAGCTGTGTGTTGAAGGGGAAGAAGAAACCATTTTAAGACTAGGAATATCTCTTTGGCGTTCCAGGACGTTCAAGTTCAATTCAAATTCTATCTTTTTCTCTATTCATGAGCAGGAAGAGACGCCTCATCACCCAACTTGGGTATTTACAATTACAGGCTATTTATAACCAAACATCGAACTTGGGCCAAAAATCCCATCACCCAACTTGGGCCAAAAGCCCATTCAACATCGAAGTCCAAATCAGACGCCACAACTCAACATAGTGGCACAAAGCCAAACAACAAACGAAAGGACAATCCTTTAGTTCTAATGTTGCTCGTTTCGAAACATATTCAAATGAAACTGGTTGGTGTATTGCAGGTTATGTTTTCAATGGCTGATGAGTATGTACCAGATTATGTTGACAAGAAAACTTTGGTTAGTAGGTACGTTGAATGAGACACAGCTTTCTCTCCACTTATATTTACTGCATTTTTTGAGTGACAAATATGTGATATGTCGTGAAATTATTTTCTTGATTATCTTTGGATAGTATCCTCGCTTTAGATGCCATGAGCATAGCAAATGGTCAGATTCCATCTGACGGCCTCAATATTGAGAACTCTTATGGTATTTATGGATTAAAAACTTACGGTGTCTTACAGATTATGCAAGGCATTAGGCGGAGCTGAGAAAATTGAAGTAGAATGGGGTAACCATTCACTCTCCAACAGAGTGGAAGATGCGGTGCACGCGATTATCGACTTTGTGAGAAGAGAGGGACCAAAGGGTTGGGATGACCCCTGGAACTAGTCCTCTTCGCGTCCTGTGTTGTTGGTTATTGAAATTGTTCGTATTCAACCAGGATTACGCTCAAGTGAAACAGTTTTGGTGATGTTCATATTCTTTCCACGATCAGAGATGATTAGAATTCATATGCTTTTGGTAACTCATTGGTGCAAATCCGAGAGCCCAACCATTTCAGCAGATGGAGATGTGCAAGTAGAGTCGTAGACAGACATCAGAGCTGCAGATATCAATTTGGAAAACTCCACGCTGGTTAATCTATTTCACCGATGTAACTGCCCAGGCAAACTTCAAAAATTATTTACTTTGTTTGAAAAACTGCGACGTTGGACTACCGCGTGCTAATTATGTAAGTAAATGAATTTCGATTAAGTTCATCAAGACAACGTCTTGGAGTTGTGTGAGCATTGTTCACTGAGTTCATCAACAGTTCCTGAATAAATACGTGATTCCTAATCATAGGTTCTGTCTAATATTTTATTCACGTATTGATCCTCTCTCTACATTAATCTCTCTTATGGTCAGAAGTGCATGATAAATAGGAGTACAACGTATACCATAATTTTATGAATGCTGATTAAATGCAGACTAAAGACAAAAGATGGCATGATTGAGAACAGAAGGCAAGGGGATGAGAGATGTGTGTAATGATGCTGCTGAAAGCATGAATCGTGCGTTTTTCTTTTGCCTTTTCGTTGAGCTTGTGATCCAGGAGTTCCTGCAAATACTGGAAATTGTCCCAAACGCCAAATGGATGCTCGAATGAATGAAATGGATGCTAAAGGGGTGCACTTATTTGACGTTCATTTTCTTTTTCTCAGCAACGTCAAATAAGTGGCCTTCTCCAGGACACCGTAGAACGATCATGAGCTTCCCACGGTAAGGAACCATGCAGCTGCCCATTACGTTTAACTTAACCTTTTTCGTAGCTAATAGTCATATATAGGTTTTCCGGCGACGTTCCGACCTCTAGCGAACAACCAACGGTTCGTTGACATCCGGCAGTTCAACCACCAGCGGACAACGGCTTGGCAACGGGGACAACGACGGTGTCTCGTGTTGGTTTTTTCGGTTTCATGTGACTCGGGTTCGATAACGTTGGGAGGTAATCTAACCCCTTTCTCGATCTCTTATGCATGATTGATATGTTATGTGGGTATGGTTTGATGATGGACGTGGTTGGGGACGATGGGTAGTTGAAGCGATGTCGTCGGGAGAGCGAGGAAGTAATGGGGTCGTTACGCTAATCGTTAAGTTCATGGTGGAAAAATATGTATAGTTTGACTTTAAAATGGGTGAAAACGAGTAATATGATTAAATGTTATGTCAAGATGGGGTGTTGGGAAGATCGTGCATAAATCGAGACAAATTAGAATTTTTATGATTTATATCAAAAATAAACTCGGGCGATTAATCACTTTTTGCATAATTATGACGATTTATAAAATTTATTGTTAAATTGGGATAGTAATACCAGGGACCAAAGTTATGTTCATGAGGATGATCAAGTTATTAATAAGCTTTCTTATGCGATCGAGAAAAGGAAAAAATATCGCGCGCATGATATATATTGTATGATAAGAGTTGAAAAAAGAACTATAATACTCAATATATATATATATATATATCTTTTAGCGAAAATAAATGAAAAGTGAAACTATCGTAAAAATATAAAGACATGCAGGTATAAATTTTTAACATTGAAAAGTTAAAAGCAAGGAATTCTTAATAAAGTAATCATGAGGATGATTGGCGTTATCATGAGAAACTTGTTATTATGCATCATTTATTGAATACCCTATATGAGTCGTCATGAAGAGCAAGTGGAGAGTAGCTAGGGAGAAGAAAGCAGCGATTTGTTCTCTTCGCGTACACGCAACGGCACTGTGATGTCATGGATGACTGGGTCATCGGACAACTTCTACAGAAGATCCGAATATGTTAATTGGATCTACCTAACCTGTTGGATCATGCATATAAAAAATACGTTTAAGAGAGACTTGCTCAGTCAGTTATTAAATCCTTGTGATTTTTCGTCAAAGTCGTCGGATTTGATTATTTCTTCGAAGTTTGGTCTTATGAGGTCGTGTTCTTAATTATCAAATAATAAGACAAAAGAAATGACACATTCAACAGATATAATGCAATTATGAAGACACATAAATTGATTATAATATTATTGTTTGATTTATATGGTTTAAGTATTTTTTTTTCTTGTTTCTCTTCGGGGGTTCCCTTAGGGGTCTTCACGATTTGTCATAATTGATGGAGAAATTAAACTTTTATTCCTAGGTTATTGAGTTTTTCATTCACGGATTAAGGGTTTTATTTTCAAGTACAGGCCATAATGAAATTGGAATGAGTTAAAAGCGAATTTACATTGCATCTAGAATGTTACATCTAATTATAAATAATGTGAAAATTTAATAATAACCGTTGTAAGATAACATGTAATATCTTAGTTACAGGGCAAAGGATGTATAATTTGTTACCTTTTCAAACATGCTTATATAATATTCTAGTTATTGGAAGCTAGATGTATAATATTTTGACTACCGAAAAGTGCATTGTAAAATAATTTTATAACTATCTTTTGAAAATATAATGGTATGAACAAGTAATTTTCTTGAATTTTATAACTAAAACTAAATGGAGTTGTTTGATTTTATTATGGATTTTTTCAAACAGTCAAACTCCTTCAAGACTATGATATGTTGTCTTCGCCAGACTCATGACCTTATCAGATCGCAGTTGCTCACAATCTGATGCATACTAGGATTCTGATTCCAACTCTGATATATTTGAAGCTCATAAAACCAATGACGTAACCTAAATAATTTTTTTAATGAAATAAAAAACTAGCCCATGGATATTTGGTGGGAGAAATTAATATACGCACAAATATATTTAGACATCAATGTTTTGTATTTATATTTAAGTGTATCCATAATTGGCTAGTTTTTGAACTCCAAAATCAACAAAACTCTCAACATAAAGATTCAAAAACCAATATTCTAAAATTCGCAAAACTTTGAAAAAAGGTTCGAGAACTAAGACTCTTTACATGCTATTGTCACTCAAAATTTGTAGTAAATGGTCCCTCTCATAATCATTAATGCCTGATATTCGACATTTCATGACATACGAAAACATTTTTTTATTTAAAAAAAAAAAGAATAAAATTACATATGTCACTTAAAGCTTTTTATACTGTTTTTGGATAAACTATTTGTGCACATTGATTTTATAGACCCTCTCTTTTTCTTTTCTTTTTTTTAATAAAAGGTTAATTTCCTTCCACTCAAAAACGATTTTGAATACATCAACCCTTTCCAATCTTCTTTTAATTCCAAGAATCTCAACTAGATCTCTCATATTTTCAATCTTCTTCATTTTTCCACTTTCCACATCATTTTGTGTGTTGATTTACGAATTGACATGTATAAAATATCTTTGATCAAGTAAAAAAAAAAAAAACAACCAATCTGATATCTTAAAAGCTTATTGTATCATATTGACTTTTCCAATATTTAATTTGGTTATTTTCGTACCGACTGAAATCAATCAATGAGTCTAGTCTGTCCTGTTTCTTTCGGTATCGGTCCGATACAGTAATTTCAAGAATTTATTTATTTTTGTTCATGCAAGGTTAAAAACAGAGGATCAATGGAGGGATAGCGGCAGGCAATGCCCATTCCCCGCCATACTGGACTGGGCCCACACCCACATCCCTCCTATTCCGAGTGCGCCATCCTGTCACCGGCTACTCCCAGTCACTAGCAGGACCCCTTCCGTCCAGACAACCGGCTCTGCCCGTCCCGTCCCGTCCCGTTCCGTTCCGTTCCGTTGTAGGCCACACAGTCACACACCAACAGTCACACAAGTTTTTTTTTCCAATTTTTAAATATTTTTTATGAATTTAAAATATATCTATTAATAAACAAACAATTAAAATTAAAATAACAAATTTAAATAAAATATTTTAATTTTAATTTTTTATTTATATTATTTTAATCAAATGATTATTTGTAATATTGAATATACCAATATCCTGACATGAAACGGTTTCGGATACTAATATTGAACTGATGGGGTAATTTATTTCCCTTTTAACCCGAAGAAAACTGTGTCCTCCTCTTTCTCTCTCCTGCTCCCACTCTATCGATGACGGCAGTGGCGATGGTGATAATGATGATGACGAAGATGCCATGGCTGATGCCTCCTCATCTCCAACCTCGCTGAGCAGATGAGATGATGATTCAGTAGTCTAAGCAGCAGCAGCAGATATTCGTATATACAAAAGGACGCCACAGAAAAATTAGATAGAGAGAGGAAAAAGTGATTGGTATTATTGGCGTACGGTTACTGAAAACGCTGCCTGCTTGCAGGGGGAGAGAGAGAGAGAGAGGGCGCAGCAATCGACACGCGCTCTGCGCCTGCTTCTGAATCGTATAGGTTTCGTCTCAGAATTCAGTATTCAGTGGTTGGTTCACAAAGGCGACGGATCAGAAGCACGGATTCATTCATCAATTTAGCATTACCACTCTGCACGACTTACGAGACGAGAGAGTACGTGCGAGAGAGAGAGAGAGAGAAATTGTGGTTCGAAACCAAGCAAGGAAGGGTGGGTTTGGAGGTACTTTTTTCTCCACTACTACTGAATTCTGCTCTTAGTATCACCATTGATTGAGCTTGAGTTGAGTTTGAGGGTTTAAGTATTGGGGTTTCGTTGGGGGTTTCAGATGCCGGATCTGTCCCTGCGCTCAATTTAATTGCAACGGAGGAGATGACGCCGGAAAACAATGGTAGAGGAGGCGGAGGCGGAGGAGGAGACTTTTTCTCATCTCCTCCACATCCCAATCCACACGCCGCTACTGTTGCTGCTGCTGCTGCTGCAAAGAGGACGACACCCGACGCCAACATAGGTAATTTTGCTGTTCTAATTCTAATACTAATACTATCCCCATCAAGGCAGATTCCGGGAGCGACAGGGTTTCATTAACCTAGCCTAGAATTATTCGCTTTGTTTGTGATTGGTTAAAGATTTGGGGGTTTGGTTTTAGTTATGGATCCGGAAGCAGCGCTGTACACGGAGCTATGGCATGCTTGTGCCGGCCCTTTGGTCGCTGTCCCTCGGGAAAACGACCGCGTTTTCTACTTCCCTCAGGGTCACATCGAGCAGGTCTCCCTTCCTTCCTCTTTATCCAATCCCAAACCAAGTAGTAGTAGTAGTACATCTCTTGATGTTCGTCATCGTCATCGTTGGATCTTGTACTATATCGATTAGGTGGAGGCTTCCACCAATCAAGTTGCCGACCAGCAGATGCCTGTCTACGATCTTCCATGGAAGATCCTCTGCCGAGTTCTTACTGTCCAATTGAAGGTTTTCCTTCCTTGTTTATTTGTCCTCTGATTTGCTTCTTGGATGGTGTATTCTTCCCATATGCGTAGGATGAATTCACAAGAGATTCTTCTCAATTAATCATTTTGATCAATAGGCGGAACCAGATACCGATGAGGTCTATGCTCAGTTGACTCTTGTCCCTGAACCCAACGTAAGTTGCGTATTAGTTACCAACCTTATGTTCGTTTGAAATAAACATTATGATGGAGGTTGCAGCGCTGCGGTGTTTGTCTGTTTGATTGCAGCAAAATGAGAATACGGTGGGAAAGGAACCTCCACAGCCAACTCAGCCTCGCTTTCGTGTCCATTCCTTCTGTAAGACCTTGACGGCCTCCGACACGAGTACCCATGGAGGATTCTCTGTGCTAAGGCGTCATGCTGACGAATGCCTTCCTTCCTTGGTTTGTGTTATACTTCATGGATTCCCTTGTCGATGTCTTGAATGCTAGAATTTTTGTGGTACATTGGTGTTGTTCATGGGCCATATGTGTTCTGTCATGCAGGATATGTCTCAGCAACCACCCACGCAGGAACTGGTGGCCAAGGATTTGCATGGAAATGAGTGGCGTTTTCGACATATATTTAGGGGTAATGGTCCTCTCTAGTCAGAGCTCTCTTGAAGGAGATTTTGCCTCACAAGTATTTCTTCTTTCCTAATCAAAGGAAACATCAGAAATGAGTTAGTTCTATCAATTTGAGTGGGACCGATAATCTACATCATTAGATCATACCTGATTGGACAAACATCACAAACTTATTCATTCCTGGTTAGAACAGAATAGTCAATTGCAGATAGAGGTGTGTTCTGGTGGAAGTTTTTATTTTTGGAATAATATTTTTCCTGTAAATAGCCTGCCCTCTGGACAATCTGCAATGTACTTTGCTTGTTGGATAAGTTCATTATGGGAATGATCAGTTGGATTGCTGCAAAGTTATATTAGCTGATTCCCAGTAATCCATATGCATTTTAGTTGCTGATGGTTGCAGAGTTCTTCGATGTGGCTAGGCATTCTTGAAGCCTAGAAGTATTGACGTGTGATTTATTTACATAAGATATAATGAGTCCTTAGTCCTATGGTGTTTATGTTTAGTTGGATATTGTGGTTCCTAGCGACAGAAGTTAAATAGTTGGATTGATACTGAATGAACAGGTTACATGATTCATCCATGATATGAACTGAGGGATGCAAGGCCTAACATGTCTCTTATTTCAATTGTTTCTGAATGGGACAGGATCTGCTGCATCTTCTGCTGTAGATGTTTCTGATTATTCATCCTAAATCCTAATTGATCATATTGTTTAGTTGTGTGCCTCAGATGTATCGCATATTTGTTCTAGTTTATTGCATGTTCATATGACTCTGTTTGCTTTTACATCCTAGCTCTTTTTTGTAGTCATCTGAATTCTCATGTAACGTATGTGTGATGACAGGTCAACCTAGAAGGCATCTGCTACAGAGTGGCTGGAGTGTGTTTGTTAGCTCCAAAAGGCTCGTCGCCGGAGATGCCTTTATATTTCTTAGGTATTCATAACACGTGATTGTGATTCTGCTATTGAATCCTGCAGGCACTTTTAAAACCTTCTTTTACGTCTATCTTAGAGATGAAAATGGGGAACTTCGTGTTGGAGTAAGACGTGCCATGAGACAACAGGGTGTTGTTCCTTCGTCAGTCATATCAAGTCATAGTATGCATCTTGGGGTTCTCGCAACAGCATGGCATGCTATCTCGACAGGCACCATGTTCACGGTTTACTACAAGCCTAGGTTCGTTACTTTTGCAAAGTAGACTTGATGTTGTATCACGCTTGGCCGCTATAAAAATGAACAAAAGTAGACTTGATGTTGTATCACGCTTGGCCGCTATAAAAATGAACACATGGTAATGTAACGAAGAATGAGTGTCCGACAGAAATCCGTTTGAATTGCAAAACATATCTGTTGTCACATTTTATTAGGATATGAACACAAACATATAAATGGAGTCGTAGTCTTTATCCCCTGGACAATCTGCCATATATGTCCTTCCTTTCTATTGATGATTGGCACGACTCTCTTACTTTCTCTCAGTATTGAGTTCTCTTGGCCTAGATGCTTGTTATTCTTCAATAGTTCAATGCCACTACTTTGATTCTACCTTTTTTTTTTCAGAATGTAGTTATTGTACACAGAGTAACAGTTATGAACAATGTGTTCTAGGACAAGCCCTGCTGAGTTTATAGTTCCGTACAACCAGTATGTGGAGTCAACAAAGAACAATTATTCAATTGGGATGAGATTTAAAATGAGATTCGAGGGCGAAGAGGCTCCTGAACAGAGGTATACAGTGCTACTCCTTGTCCTGTGAACTTTCTGTACTACCTCATGGCTCGGAGTATCTACTATTGAAATTAATGCAAGCAGCGCCAGTATACAAATTCCTTTATGTTGGAGGCCTCTTTGACTTTATCTGTTCTGTAGGTTTACTGGCACTGTTGTCGGAATTGATGATGCTGATCCAAAGAGATGGCATGATTCAAAGTGGAGATGCCTGAAGGTGAACACCGTTATCCTTCTATATGATTGCTAAGGGTAGATAGTTCTATGTGACCTTTAGTTGGCAATTAATGTCTCCATAACTTCTCAAACTGTAGGTCCGTTGGGATGAAACCTCAAGTATAACTCGTCCAGAGCGAGTCTCGCCTTGGCAAGTTGAGCCTGCGCTATCTCCTCCCACGATAAACCCTCTACCTGTCCCAAGATCTAAGCGTCCTCGTTCCAATATGGTTCCTCCATCTCCTGACTCCTTCAATCTTACAAAAGAAGGTAATTGACTTCTAAGATATGTGATTAGTGTTCATTAGATGTGTAGTTGATCCAAACGTGAGTGATTTATATTTTCAATCGTGCCGCTTCCTCCAAAGTGACAGCTGATCCCTTACTGGCTGGTGGGGTTTCAAGGGTCTTGCAAATTCAAGAATTCTCTGCCTTGAGAACCAGCCTTGTTGATAGTAATGAGTTAGACACGGTTGAGAAGCCTATTGTATGCCCTAGTTCTGTCGATGACAAGAAGATCGTGCCGATTGCTTTTTCACAGAAGCATGGATCTGAGACTTGGATGGCTGCTCTGAGGCCAGAGCCAAGATATTCTGATCTTCTGTCTGGTTTGGGGACTCGTATTGATTCATCGCCCAGATTCCGCTCGCTTTTTTCTGAACAAACTGCTGAAGCAGCTTCTGCTTCTATGAAGAAACAACTACGAGATCGTGAAGATCAGTTGAATATGTTTGGTAGCTCATGGTCTATGCTCCCCGCAAATCTATCCCTCAACCTCAGCCAGTCCACTCTGAAAATTCCTCCTCAAGATGTCTCCTATCAAATTAATGGGAATGCCAGATATGGTAGTATTACCGAGTATTCCATGCTCGCGGAGCACAGAATTGAGCATCACAATGGAGCTTGGATGTCATCCCGATCAGGTTCTTCTCTCTTTGATCCTTCTGCTCATTCAAGAGACCTTTTACGAAAACCAACGCTTCAGCCACAGGATCCCCTGGTGCATCAGGGTGCCAATTTTAAGCTTTTTGGAATCCCCCTTCTAAGCAGTCCTATCACACCAGAGCCGGTTGGACCATATAAAAGCTCCAACATTGAGCCAAACAGTCAGCTGCATTCTCCAACGCAGCAAGATCATTCTGATCAAGGATCAGGGCAGTGTAAGGGATCTAAACTCATGGATGAACTGGCCGTTGGTAATAACCAGGAGAATCTTTTTCCAAGCTGTCACTCACTTTCGATTGATCAAGGAAAAATTCAGGCTGGTTTGACAAGAAGTTGTACCAAGGTTTTTGCTGAACTTTATTCTCCCATCTTTTCTTGAGTTCATATCTCTGAAGTTCGCGAAAGAAGTGTTTTTTCCCTTTTTTCTGTTTCAGGTCCACAAGCAAGGAATTGCTCTTGGTAGGTCGGTGGACCTCTCCAAGTTCAACGACTATGAAGAATTGATTGCTGAACTGGATAGCTTATTTGATTTTTGTGGTGAACTTATAGCTCCGGACAAGAATTGGCTTGTTGTTTATACAGATGATGAGGGTGATATGATGCTCGTTGGAGACGATCCTTGGAAGTATGTGCCTTTTATTTGAATCGAATCTCAAGCAATTGTTATACTGCGAGTATTTCCATTTCTGACATTCTGTTATTTTCTTCTCCGACAAAACATTGCTGCGGGATCAGGGAATTTTGTGGCATGGTCAAGAAGATTTTCATCTACACCAAGGAGGAAGTTCAGAAAATGGGCCCCAAGAAATTGTATATGAGAAGTGAAGGTAGTCCGCCTGCAGTCGAAGGTGCTGATCTGAGAGAATGGGGGACGTCTACCTGCAGCATCTAGTGGCAAAATCAATTGGAGGTGGTATGTTTTTCCCTTTTGTCAACCTCTCTGTTGCGGCTTGCGATTCAGCTGGTTGAAATTTTATTATCATGTACTCTTTCTTTCTTTTTTCTGTTTTTCTTTTTGATAAAAATCATTTACTCTTTCTTGTTTGTATATTTTGTTGTTCTCTTTCATTTCTTAATATAATAGAATAATCAAAAAAGGGTTTCTTGCTTGATAAATGATTTCATATTTTGTTCCCATCAAGAACTGCTTGCTTATACCATACACGTTATAAAACAGATGAAAGTAAGAATCCACTGATGTAATAGAGCCGATCCCGTACAGTCTTGAGCAATCTTAAGCCTCTTAATAGGCATTGTAATGACAGGGTCTTAAAATGTCAGTCCGCTCATATATTTTAGTAATATGCTTACAGTTTTAGTATAAACTGGAGATGATGTGAGATTATCCCCACCTTGCACCTTCTGTCGAGATTCGTGAATCCCTTTGCACTCAGGTGCATCTTGAGCTTCTTTAATCACGATATACCCCAACAGAGATGAGCATGAAGTTTCATCAACTAATGAAGTATTAAGATGCTGGAATCACTAATCATCTGGTATGGTTTTTTGGTTCTTTTTCAGGCCTCTGGATCTACCACCAAATAGTGCATAGATCCATTCCTTCACAAGCTTAGTGAAGTGCGAAAAATCAGAAGGAAAAAGAAGAAAGAAGGAAAAGTCTTGTTTCTAGTTAAGGTGATGCAGCATGAGGACATCGGTGAAAGGTGAATGCCTGGTCATGGATGTACTCCGCTCTGGCATTACCAGTTCTGGAATTGTTTTGAAGGCTTTAAGTTTTGCTGTTTAGGAATATGCGTAATATATGTGTATACTTGTAAGCACGACCGGAACCATTAGGCAATTGTAGCCCTTAATCATCTTATCTTATACATGGCTTTCCCTTCAATGTGGTGATGTAATTATGATTGATGTCTTCAAAAGCTTTTGGGCACGAAGTATCTTCTTGTAATGACACTGATGACAGCAGATTGGAGATTTACTCGTAAGTCATGTGCTTCGTGTTTTTAAGTGTTTTCTTGTTCTTTTATCGAGATGTTAAACGTTTGTCAACTGTGTGGAGACGGGTTTTTTCCCCCTGCTACTATTGACCCCCAGTCAGGCTTTTAGTCTTGAAAAGATTCGGGTTTGCATTCTGCCAGGACTTGAAAAGATTAGTGGAGAATGCCACTAACCTCATGTATCTTTGCACGTCCAATAAAATCTTCCATAAGCTAGGCGGAAACCGGTCCGCTAGCTCGGAGGACCTCGACAGAGCAGACCATATGAGATGGACAAGCGCATGTGTAATGAAGCAAAGCATATCAGATCAATCGTGCCCTATTGGGAAAGAATTAAGGGTGCGTCGGTTGCAGTATCATCATCTCATGAATTGGTATCGGTACCTAATTGTTATGACTTCCGGTCTTTTTCACCACTTTCATATCTTTGTTCCCATTGTCTTATCTTTGATTTGATCCTTATTGTTGGTTCCATCTATGTTTGATTCTTGATATTTGAATCGTACCGTTCATTTGACTCCCGATTTTTTATTGGAAAAAGAAACGATTTTTTTTAAAGTATAATTATGGATATCCAGATTATTAAATCAAAAAGCTATTTTCTGATATAGGATGTATATATACATATACGGAAAATATGTGGTTAATACCATAAAAGAAAAGATTCCTAGGAAGATTCTGTTTCACAGAATCAATGTTAAAGAAACTTTTTAGGAATTTTTTTTTATGGTATAAAATAAGACAAGCTGATTTTAAATCAATTTCATAAACCCCACACATATATATATATAGGTTGTTTTTAATCAATTTTGTATATGAAAAGTGACCTAGGAATTGATAGAAATATGTTTTCTTCTCAACATGTTGCACATGATGAGGTGCGTATGGACCCCATGATATTTTTAGACAAAAGTCCCGGGTGAGCTTCCGGTAAAAAATATTTTTTTTTGTTTAAGATCACTTGTTATATTGTGAATTTGGTTTGATTTTTGGATTTCAATGGATCCTCCATATTCTTATTTGTTCGTCGTGGCTTAATTGACGAGTTATCTTTTCTTTGGCCCTCTATGGTCATGACTCATGTTGATTACTTAGGTTTGTGTTTACTCCTATTGTTCTTGTGTTTGTATTCTTGAATTTGTTTTCAGGAATCACATATCATGTTAAGATTGATCAGCATGAAGTGAAAGCTGAATTGATATAATGAATTTTATTGAGGTTGAGATTTATGTATATGGTTTGACCACATCATCTATGATGTATTTAAATTGCGCAATCTAATATATATATATATATTTAGTTTCATTATAATTTATATGGATTATAATGAGTTATGTGAATTATAAGATTATTTATTTTATACACTAACTATCACTAATCATACAAGTTTGATTTTTTATATTTTGCCTTGAAAAGTTTATTATAATTTATTAAATATATAATCATATTTCAATTATAAAATACACTGACATTCAACAATATACATTTATCAATTTAGAGTATAATTTTTTTAAGTAATAGTATAAAAATTTAAATTTCCAGTACTTATGATAGTCAGTACATTGTTACTTCCGCACCAACCACGCATCTAGAAATCATTTTAATACATGAGAAAGTCAGGAAAAACAAAGACAATCTTATTTTAACCCATTTAGTGAAAGGAAAAGACACTTTCCAATGTTCGAGTAATTCATTTTCTTATCGGAATCATGCCTCCACATCCCATAACTACTACTACTAGTTATAATGTATTTGTACAAGTCAATCCAGCAAGGAGGAAAAATAATGCGTCTGGGTGGGGGTAACACTACCGCTCCGGCTCATCCTGACTTCAGATATCGCCTTCTGTATCTCCAAGTTCATGGCACTGTCTACACTACCTGAAGACAACTTCTTGTGAGATTTCTGCAAATGAAGTTTAAGGGAACTGCTGCTCAACCCAGCATTCTTTCCACATATTGGACACACCTTCATTGACGGCCTCCGCTGCTGCCATTCCATTGATATCTTACCATACAGCTTCATGTCAAGATCTAATAGAATCCTACCAAATCCATCGTTTGGTTGTGCCCGCCTGTGGGCTTTCTTCAACATGTTCCAAGCTTCCAACAATGTCATTTGCCTGCACCGACGTTAATCAAGTTTTGAGGCAATTGGTGGTAGCTATGAAGAGTGCATTGTCTTCACAAAACAGAGACAAGTTGCACAACATACCATACGCAGGGAACCAATAGGATTTTGGGTCGATATAATTAGGTAATCATCAGTAAAATGGGAGGCAAATAATACTTGGGAGAAATGCCTAGGGCCAATTATTTACTCTCTCTGTCCCATAAAAATGCAACCTTTTGTTCGGACACACGTGTGATGTAAAATTTAATACGCATGCAACGACGATCAAACATAGATTTTTATAAATTTGTCATGAAACATTAATGATTATGTAAGTTACGTACTTCAGCCTAATATATATTGCGGGACGATCAGATGTGATTTGATATGAAAACGAAACTTATATTCATTCGTATAGAATAATACAAAATACGTATATATTGCATTCTTGGTGGGACAGAGAGAGTACTTCTTTGCATGCGTCTGGACAGGGTAACTCAATAGATTTGCTTACTTTCTGAGCATCAAGTATGCAAGAACCATTGTCGCGCTTCTACTTCTCCCTTCGAAGCAGTGGACCAACACCTTACCACCTGTTTGCTCTACATGATCAATGAAGTCGCAGGCTTCTCCAAATATAGTGCTGATGTTTGTATCTTCCTCATCACTAATCTGATATTCAAAACATAGATAACTCAAGTAAATTATTACGTAGACTACACATTGTCCGTGTCAAAGTCAAAAGAAAAATGCAAATATGATTGTTGAGGATTACCTTGATAAAGAGCCTAAACAGTGATCACATGAAACTAACGCAAGAGCCAAACTGCCAAAGCTATAAACAAAAAATTTCTTAAACAAAATTATTGTCCTTCAATGCAGCTACCTTCTCAACTCAACCCACCTCAATTCAACTCCATTCAAAGTACCGGATGTCAACGCTCCTATTTAGAGCGAGATCTAAGCAAAACAGATACATACAATCTTTACCTTGGAAACTGAATTTTTCTTAATTTTATTTTTGTCGAAAACAGAACACAGAAGAGCATCAACATCAATATTTTTATGATTGCTAATCAACCTGACACCAATTCTCTAATTGGTGCTAAAATCCTAACTCTGACGATTATGAGCAACCGAGGGTCTAGCCATAAGCCCCATACCCCTCAACGCCGCCCTCAGTTAGAGGGTAGTCGAACGACTCTACCTTTTCTCTTATTTTCCAAAAACTAGAAAAGACTCTAAATTAAGTGATAAGTTTATATACTATAGGAAAGTGTCCATCTAAAAGACACAAAACCACAAAAGAAAGGGACGACAACCTCAAATCACAGCTGCATTTTCTACTACATAAATGATCATCCTGAAAATTCACTTCAAACAACTTGAAATTATCAATGAAGTGATTTAGTAACTTCGTGTTACTTGATTCAACATAAGAATATAACACTAGAGAGAGATTCCAAAGTCTTAATCTACTTGATATCAGAACCTGCTGACCAACATACTGTCCAATCTCAGAAATTTGCCTAGAAAACAAGGCATCAAGAAATAATGACCAAAATACTTATCTTCAGCAGTCTATCAACAAAAAACACACAGTAATGGGCAGAAATGAGCATTTTAGTTTTGAGAATAGTGAAAGCAGATACTAAGATAACATCAAAAAGGTAAGAAACTACTTACAGAGAAGTTTCTGTACTCGAATATATGAGGATATTGAGAATCCGATTGTCCAATTTCATTGGAGCACAGACAAAGGATGTGTGTTATTCCTAGATGCTGTAAGGTGTATACTGATCTAGCCGCCAGAGTCCCACCAATGAACAAGCAACCTGTAACTGAAGATGGCCTCTCAGTGTTTGCAGCCTCTGATATTATTGATACCCTCTCAAGGATATGCTCCAGTCTGACCTGTGAGTTCAAAAGATAGAAATAGTTTAATATCAAACGAGAAAAAAAAAGACAGAAATAATTTGTTGTGCTTTCCTCCAAAGATACTACTACAACAACTCAGGTATCCTAGGAAGACAGAATGAATGAATGTAGTATTATTCCTATTGCGAACAAAAGAGAGCCTGTTTCCTAAAGATAACATCCAATTATCAACAGCTATAGATAATGTAAACGTATGCACACCTTCAGCTCATAAGCATCAACCACGCTGTTGGTATCGCTTCCCTCAAAGAAACCACAGTGAAAATTTTTCTCCTGGCACATTTTAACTGCTTCATTTCTCAGCATTTCATTCCATTGTTCCAATTCCTTGCTCAGAACTCCATCAATCTGTGAGTATTCACACAATTTGAAGGAAATAAAGATGTGGCATTGATAGACAAAAAAAAAAAAAAACGTCGAATCAAACTACAAAATATACTAGGATGAATGGACTCATTGCATTTACTGTTTATCAAGTATATGGCATTTTGCTGTTTCAGTCATTCTTAATCATGGACTATATATTTTCCTAATCACAGCTAAGAACAAAGGTCAATACATACTTACTGGGAGACACGAGAATCTAATTTGCTCTTGCCCTTACACCGTCCAATCATAAAAATATAAATACTGTAATTGGCACACATAATGTATACATTCAGCTGGAGGATCTAACAGTCTGACTATTATAAACCTCACTTATCCTCATCATACAAATGGATTAACAATAATCATTGAACTTCTTGTTACGAAATAAAATATGGGAGGAGAATTGGATAATTTTACCGACGAAGACGTACTTTATATTTATAGAGTAGTCGTACAAGATAAAGAAAGATTACATTATGTAATAAGTTAACTAGAAAATATAATATCCAAATAATTATTCTAAAATAAGAAATAAAGATATTCTAATATAAAATAATATCTAGCAATGTCTTGACAATAATCTAATATTCTAGCACTTCCCCTCAAGTTAAAATATCTTCAATTTGTCAAGAAACCACCACAACAACAGTAGTTGGCAATAGCAATAGTAAGCAGCAGTAGTAGCGATAGTAAACAATAACAGTAGTAGAGAGTAGTAGGCAATAGGAGTGACAGTAGCAGTTGTAGTAGGCAGTAGTAGTACAATAATAAAGATTGTAAATTGGTCCGGTGGCAGTGGAAGGCTGGAAGCAAATTAGATCAAGCCAAAACCAATGGCTCAAATCCCATGTTACGAAATAAAATATGGGAGGAGAAAAGTTACATTAGGAAATAAGTTAATAAGGAAACATAATATCCAAGTAATTATTCTAAAGTAGGGAATAAAGATATTCTAACATAAAATAATATCTTAACAATAATCTAATATTCTAACACCTTTATTAACTTGGGTTGTTAAAATTACAAACCTTAGCATACTTGTGGAAGTCCCGGAGCTTAGCAGTTAAACGCAAGCTACGAACAGCTTCCCCGTTTCCTTTATAGAATTTTCCATGCCAGCTATCCCGTGAGCTTGGAGAGGTAGTGTCTGAAACATCTCTACACCCTGGAAATGACGGCCCATATGATACTCTCTGCGACTCCATCTCATTTGAACATAAACAATTTTCAGTGTGTTCCTTGGTAAGTGGACGAGGGCTATATGACGTGAACTGAGGTGATTCCGGAACGATAAGCTCTTCTCTTTCTAAATCCGCTGCAGAAGCACGATCTATGATGCTCAGAAATGCACGCAACAACATATCCAACTTCTGGTGAAGAGTGAGTAAAAATATATGAAACCCTTGCATGTCCCTTAGAGCAGCACGAAACCCACTTCGAAATGCATGAACATCAGGATCCATCTTGTTAACTTGCTGGACATTCCCCGCATTATAGTCTGAGGTAGAACCCAACTTCCCTGCTGATATTTCATGCAAAAGGTATGAGGAGTATGTAGAACTATTGAGAATGAGCTCTACCAGTTTAGGATAATTCTCATGGTCATTTGCACGCTTCCCAGCAGGAGGACGGCGAGGAACACCAGAGTCTATTGCAACGATGTGAAATCGATCAAAATCTGCTTCTTCCACTAATTGATCCTTTACTTGCCTTTTGCTTGATAATGGTGGTTGAACAATATCAAGCGGATCGAATCCCATTGAACCATATCCTGGATTATGAGCTTCCAATCTGCTAGCAACAGAAGTTGTCCTTTTATCTTTACTTAAAGCACCAACCGCTCCACACATGCATCCATCTCTTCTTCTATCATGAGCTTCCTGCAATGCCTCCATGTCCATGGAAGACTTCTCGTCAGCCAGTAAGAGATTGGCAGAATTACCACGCCATCCAAGTTCCCGGCAGGGCAATCTATCTTCATTTCTGATGATAAGATCCAGCATCAGTATCCTACCAAGAGCTGATGCTATCTTCTGAGCGATTCCTCGGGAACCAAATGAATTTGAATTCTCCATAAGGGCAGAGCCATGTATATAACTGCAGAAACAGATCGTATCACATTCAAAAGTAAAAGTTAAAAATCTCACTAGGGTAACTACTGCAAGTAAAACTTGGCCGAGTCAGAGGGTGGTAGGTTTCGGCCCAGTATCATATAGAAAATGCAGACAAGAGCACCATATTTTCCTGATGAATGTCAGCTGACAACAAAACAAAAGACAATCCGGGAGCTCACTTCATCAGGAAAAGACAACGACTCAGCTCCAGAGCTTCCAAGAGTTCTGAGCATGTCATTTCACCGACTTCATCCCCAACTAATGTAGCAGCATATCTGGCCTTTTCAGCAGCTTCCTTAATCTGCAGCCACTCGGAACTGGAACTGTGAATGACTCTTGCCTGGGAGACCAAATGAAGATAAGAACTGATATAGTAACGCTAAGATGGAAATAGAAGGAGAGTTTCCAATGCGATAAAAATGGCAACCTGTGGGACCCTAACTCCAAGCCATTTTGCGAGCTCATAGCCAAGGCGCTCCGATTGCGTGGCCATCCTCGAAGATGATATCTTAATAACAGCAGCGCCTTCCCTTGCGTCAGAGCCATCTTTCTCAGATTTGGTGAACAGGGCAAAGAAGACAACACCACCTGAATTTACAGTTACCTGCATCCACAAAACTGGAAATTTTTTTAGAAGAGAATAGCGTGATGTAGTCAAGCTTCACCTAGCAAGTCAATCGGATAATACTAATTCACACAAAGTAGCATTTTGGCCAGCCGATGTGCAGTTAGAGTTGATTTACGAGTCACAAGCGAGAGCCTACATTCTGAACTAACATACCTCAAGCGCTTTATTTGTTTCATCCTCGGACTGATCAATGGGAGTACTGTGTTCTGTGTGGCGAAGTGATGAAAGTGTGCTCCAGGAAAATGTACTTGATTCAATGTCCAACATAGCAGCTTTTCCAAGTCTTTCCCACAAGCAAATATCTGTTGTTTGCTCAAATTCAGAGGAGTTATTGGCGTCAGAACTTGATTCTCCTGCACTGCAAATGATCTTAATAAGTAATCACATTTAGGATGTGTATTATATCACTTTGCCATACCTTCTACAAAGGGAGCATATTAGCATCCCGAGTTGAACTTTTCTGATGAAGCATGAATATTAGTTTGTCACTAACTGAAGTACTATTAGCCACGAACTCTAGTTCTTGGTGAAGATGGAAATCTAAATAAACTAAAGTAGCTTATTCTCATAGTGGAAATACATAAACCGCAGAGGAGATCATAATAGTGAAGACGTCACTCTAGTAGTAAGCACACAGAAAATCTTGAACAAAATGCACTCTTAACTGAAAGACAAAAATTTAGACCACATTTGTGAGGACAAGTAATGAACAGTAGTATCATAAGCATCCTTATCATTCATGATCATCCAATGCTCAATAACAGAAAGATGCAAAAAGTACCTCAAGGAAAGAACCACACTGGGGCGCAGAGGGAATCCTGAGGGCCGAGACCTGATGGTTCGTTTGCGAACCAATTCCAGCCATTGGGTGAATCGATTAGCAGAGCCTGAGGTCAAATCCCCCAACATGTACAGCACCTGCAAATTCATTCTTATGGAATTTTCAATCCAATCCCATTAGAAAGAGAACATCATATTGATTCACAGAGAGTAACAAATGCATTAAAAAGAGGGAAATGAATGAATGAAGGGGCTGAAGGGTACTCGCCCTAGAAGTGACAGACAAAGGCAAAGGTGTTTCAGGTTCTTCACATCCAACGGGATCAAATATTCCACTTCTTCTTGCATCTTTTTCTTCTTCTTCTTCTTCTTCTTCTTCTTCTTCTTCTTCTGCTTTTTCTACTTGTTCTTCCCTATTATCCTGTGGTTTCGGCATAAAAAAAAATTCAGTACAATCCCCTCGGCTCCAAATGCATGCCGATTGAAGGGAAAACAAAAGTACTCGTAAGAACTTTCAAAATTATTGTCAAGGAAGGAGCTTTGAAATTCAAAACTTTATTGGGAATATGCAGAAAAGGGTAGAGACGAAAGAGAACCTTGTGGGCGGGGATGACGCCATTGCCAATGGGAAGCAATTGATTTTGACCATTCTCCATGATTTCGGATCGTTTCTCCTTTTTTTGGGCAGGTGGAATTGCTCTTTTTTGCCTTAGGGTGTTGCCTTTGGGAGGGATGGCGATTGATTCATTTAACACCATATCCCAAATAATCCAATCAAGGAAATGGTTATTGAAAACAGCGCATAGCAACCTTTGCCTGTTTACTTCCGGTGAGGGAATCCACTCATTTGTATGATTTCTTCTTCCAATATTTTTTTTCAGTAGCTTGAAATGCTTTAATTTATGTAAAATGATTTACTAATTGATTCGAGTGTCAAGTGATGATAAATGATCCTCCCTAACCATGTGATAAAAGAAATTCAATATTTTCTAATAATATGTTTCATCTAAATCTATGTGTCAAATGAAATTAACTTATTCAATTGATCATGTTTCTTCTAATCATGAGATCATTTACTCGATACTTGAGGACATAAAAAAAACTTTTTTAAAAATTAAAGATAAGATTTATATACATCATTCTGTATTACAATATTGTTCCTCATCACATTTGACAAGATTACGTGGATACGTCCTTTTTATCATATGTAAATCTATGCGGGGATAAAAAAAATTGCCACATAATAGATAGTACAAAGAGAAAGATAACTAGAAACATGCCAGACATAATCAACTCCAATGTACATCCAATCCAATAATTGTAATTCAGATCATTTAGAGGATCGATCCAATTGACAATAAAGCAACAATCCCATGCTTCTCACCCAAAAAATTTACTGGTTTCATAGGAAAAATAAGTTGACTAGCCGGCAAACGAAACTTCATCACCCATTGAACAACAAAGGAGAGATTCTCAGTGCAAGAGATCGATCTCCTAGAACTAACGAAAAAGACAGAGTTGTATCAGGCTTCGCATTTGTTTCCGACAAGTTTCTCGATCAAATCTGCTGCCTCTTGAACGGTGGTTATGTTCTGCGAGCTCTCCTCTTCCACACTGATTCCAAACTCTTCTTCCAGCCCCATCACTATTTCAACCTGCAAAACGAACACAAACAAATTATATCAAGCAGTCAATTCGCTTGCCGTTCGTTTGCCAGATTTCATCAGAATCCTTGCAGCTCCGATTCAATAATGCTAATAACAGGGAATTAGATACCGTGTCCAGGGAATCCGCGCCCAGTGTGGTGAACTTGGATTCACCGGTTAGTTCAGTCTCGGGAGGTAAAGCAAGCTGTTTCCTCACTATGTGACACACTTTATCAACTGTCTCAGGCTTTGCCATCTGTTGATAGGTTGAACCAACATTAATAAAACAGTTAACAGAGTATATATCTGCAAGGGAAACAACTGAAATGATCAAACGAGTCAAGGATATGGCATGCACGCACCACAGCGTGGCATATCTGCAACGAAGAAGAGCTCTTTAAAGTAGCAAAACCACTCTTCTTCCAGCCCAGACGACTCACCAAACTGCGACCAGATGCTCTTCCATTCACCTGTTGGATTAGGAATAATATCCCATATGCATTGCTGGCATCAGTTCATATGCATAATAGTAGGTGTGCCATGAACCAGAAAGATCACAAAAGCCATTCATATTAAATTCAGACCAAGCTACAGTAATAGTAGTATTAAGTTCATCAAATGGGATTAATGAGATAAGACACTCAAGGGCATTTATTCGAAGGATGCAAGTGATACTCCCTCCCAAATAAATTAAGATGACATATATTTTGAGGTCTAATTTAGTACGATAAACGTCTTTTTTTACAAAATTGTTATGATATATTAATAATACATTAAGTTATGATCTTTAATCCTGAATCAGTTTAAGATTTTTCTGAAATCGTTAAGAATAAATACGAAATTCGTCAAAATATGTGCTATCGCAATTTATTCGGGATGGAGGAAGTATTATAAGATATAATAGGATAAGAGGCTTATTCATACAACGGTTCAAGTGAATACGAAGTCCCATGTAACACTTTTTTTCCCCCGGAGACCAGAATTTAAGACAAGGCCTAATAAAAAATGTGACTGACTGCCCATTATTCAACTAAGGAAACCAATGCTAAGGACATCTGAAAAGTTTAAAAGGTTGCTCATTTCACAGCCACCGTTGGGCTGGCTGCGTAGCATTCACAACAAATTTACAGGACTCATCTCAAAACTAAACAATATAGATTGTAATACAACTACCAACATTAATGGATCAGGATGCAAGATAAATGTGATGGGGCTGATTCCGTTGGTGTTTGGTCAGTTGAAACCAGCCATGCATGAATCTAGGAGATGAAGGGCCATATATAACTCCAAGAGATATACTCCATCAAGGTGAGTGCACAATATATATAGGAAAATACATATATATTGTAAAGTATTATAAATATTATATGTTGGTCATTTTATATTGTATGTAATTTTTTATGAATATATATAATAAAATTTTTAGTATATTTTATAACTAAAATATGATAATATACATACAACAAGTAATAATATAAAGTTTTAAAATTACAGTATAAATTTCTCAGAATGTGTGTTACAACCGTCAGTACGCTACTGTTCCAGCACCAACGACCATGCTTAGTATCCTCATCTTTTGGATTTATAATGGGGCACCAATTTGACCCGCTGTTTAATTACAACCAACCAACGCTGCTTAGTTATAAATAAACACTTTGCAGATACGAGTGATAGAGAAAGAATGATGAGAAGAAGTAACCTGAAGGGGCAGGGCAGATGAAGAGATGCGCCTGAAAGAAGAAGTCACCGACGACACATGACAGGAGGAGGAAGCATTAGCCATAGGCATAGGCGGCGTTTTGAGAATCATAGAAATGAAATGCTAGCCAGCCACACTATCAACAAGTATGAATGAATGGATGGTGAAACACAAATATACTCTTACTAGAACTAGAAAGAGTGGGAGTAGTGAGTGGCGGATAGTCACCCTCTCATCCCAAACACAGTCACAAACCTTATCTCAAGTTGTATCCCAAACACAGGGAGGCACTTCCAGTTGTATCCTTAAACTAGGCCCTTCCTACGAGTGATATATCTCTCCGTCACATAAAAATTATAATATTTTGATCAGCGTCAATTTTGATCTATATTGTGTGACGATTAAGTGATATTTTTTGCAATTTTTTCGGGTTATATACTATAGATATTATATATTATGTACTTTAATAACCCATGATACAAGCGTTGAAAGTGCCCTTTTAGTTGTTGGAAGTTGGCGTGAAGGAAAAGGACTTTGATGAGCAATCACATTTCCCATTTAGCCATCTTCTATCCCTCTTTGAAACTTGAGGAAGCAAATATTCTCGTGTCTCCGGAAGCAAAATTGGGCAGTGATTTCATTTCCTTTGGCTCCAGGCATCGAAAACCATCTTTCCATTGCATAACACATATATAATAGAGATTTGCGTACATTTTCATTATTTTTAAACCATGTCGATTGACGAGATTAACTGGATAGTTATTGTTATTAATGTTGATAACATCAGACTACTAATCCTACGTGAGGGTTACATCATCGCTTGCATACCTACCTGCCTCCTTGGTCAAAGATCTCATTACTTTTGCCTTTGGACGTCATGCGAAAGGAAGAGTTCTAACACACTGGCTATATCAGGCAGGAAGGTATAGCAGCGGCAGCAGATGGAAGTCGAAAACAAAGAGACAATTTCTAAGACGACAGGCCAACTGTTCCAAGTTCAAAAGTAACAAGGACCATGCTTCCCCTCGCTTATTTTCATATCCAATGACTCGTTACCCCCTTCGATCTCAACTCTGACATTTCATTTTGCGGGAATGGCGCTCCCTGGTAACAATACTCGATCACTTGTCCCAAGCTTCCTCTACTCTTCCTCCTCCTACACTTCCTTTTCCTCGGCCAAGATTCTTGACGATACGATAGCTACAGCAAGCTTAGCACCTCCAACAGCGTTAAGCAATTTCATGATACAGACACCAAAAGAGAAGATTCAGATGTTCTCCCCAGCAAACTAAACAGCCTGCACTGTCGGAGGCATCCTCAGTTGCGGTCTCACTCACACCGCTGTTACCCCTCTTGATCTTGTCAAATGCAACATGCAGGTAATTAAGCATATATTACCCTCTTCCCCTCCTTTCATTCTTTGTTCCTGCACTTCACATAACAGAACATGCTCTTGTCCTGGGGACTGAATAAGTCAGTGCTAGTAAAAGGAAATAAGAATATTCTCAGACATGTCTGGGTTGTTTTGGCAACCCCTTGATCAGATTGACCCTGCAAAATACCAGACCATCGATTCTGGATTTGGGATTCTGTTCAAGGAGCAAGGCATCCGAGGTTTCTTCAGGGGTTGGGTGCCCTCTTCTAGGCTACAGCGCCCAAGGAGCTGGCAAAATGGGGCTCTAC
Source organism: Drosera capensis (assembly GCA_001925005.1). Classification (NCBI taxonomy): domain Eukaryota; kingdom Viridiplantae; phylum Streptophyta; class Magnoliopsida; order Caryophyllales; family Droseraceae; genus Drosera; species Drosera capensis. The sequence goes on from LIEC01006181.1 coordinate 25,564, forward strand.
GAATTCTTCGAGAAAAACTATTCCGATCTTGCGGGGTCAGAGAATGCATCTAAGTACAAGACACTGATTTACCTTGCTGGTTCTGCATCCGCTTAAGCCATTGCAGATGTTGCACTCTGCCCTTTCGAAGCTGTCAAGGTTCGTGTGCAAACTCAACCTGGCTTCGCAAGAGGCTTATCTGATGGCTTGCCAAAGTTGATCAAATCCGTGCTTGGGTATGCATGTCTTGTCTCCTCCTGTCTCCTTTTATTTCTTACTCATATACATATATCATAACACCACAGCAAAGAGGAGTCTGACATTTGAATTGGGATGTAAAATCTTGTTGCAGATTGTACAAGGGCATTGTTCCTCTCTGGGGTCCTCAAATCCCATGCAAGCAAAAAGTTCCTACATCTTAGCCATCTAAGCAGCACACTGTGATGAAGGGCTAACCCAAAACCAAAAGATACTACAAAGACAGGGATTTGCTTTTAAACAACAGCCATTGATTTTCCAACATTATTGCAGATACGATGATGAAATTTGCAACCTTTGAAAACACGGTGGAGATGATATACAAAGTATGCCATTCCAACTCCAAAAGAAGAGTGCAGCAGTGCCTGCAGCTCGAAGTGAGCTTTGCCGGTGGATATATAGCAGGTATACTGTGTGCCATTGTATCGCATCCAGCTGACAATTTGGTCTCTTTCCTCAACAATGCCCAGGGTGCAACAGTCGGTGATGTGATTTAACCAATCTCTCCACACGTTATGTTTCTCTTTATTGCACTTCATCCACATACAATAATTACTTAAAACTACTGCTTATGATTACAGGCTGTGAAGAAGCTAGGGATGTGGGGTTTATTCACTCATGGGCTTCCTCTTGGTATAGTCATGATCGGAACTCTCACTGGTGCCCAATGGGGAATTTATTATTCTTTCAAAGTCTTTGTTGGACTGTAAGTTTCTTCGGCATCGACTAACTTCTTGCATCTCTATGCTTTTCGCAAAAGATATCCACATTTCCTCCCGTTTCCCATATTTATTCTAAACATAACAGCTTGTGACAAACAATCCTTAAACTATGCAGTTTTCTATCAGCTCAAGAAAAACATAAACATAAACGCACATTTTCTATATCTGACTAAGGATCTCTTCTCTATATTTACAGGCCAACAACCGGGGGCAGTCCTCCCACTGCACAATCTGCCAAGTGAAGGGGGATTTTCTTCCACGGGTCGACAACAAATATACTACAGGGGTTGAATTTCTTTCACTATATGCCAACTAGTCAAGTGAATGTAGGTCCAAAATCACAACCTGAAAAGGCCAACATTCTTTTCCCCCTCATTCAGTATTTCACAGCTTTAGGAGGATAATTTTGATTGCATCTACCACATTGTAAACTTCTACTAATGCCTATAACTTCAAGATGTTTTTCCAACATCAGTATGCAAAATGATGCAACAGTTTCTTCCTTGTGGCAAAATTTGGATTAGCAAAAGGGATGCGGGTGACAAATAATGCTCTCACTAGCAAAAAAGAAAAGAGAAAATCGAGCGATACAGATTGCTACCTACCTATGAGGTATCAATATCTGGACTCAAATAAAGAGGATAAACAGATTCAAATGTTGTCCTCGCAAAAATGTACCTAACTTCTTCAAGGGTTCCCGTAGCCAATGCCTCATAATCAATCCTGCCACCCTGCTTTGGCACAAAATCATTCTCTGGTCCCTTCCTCACACATTCAAATATTTTGCATACCCTCAAGTACAATCCCAGTGGGATGAATACCTGCCAATCCAGAATAAGACATAATGACAAAAACCAGCTACTTGCCATTCAATTATAATAAACTAAGGGGAAAAAAACCAGTGTCTATGACGCACGATTCCAGTGCACTTGCAAAGAAAAAAGAAAGAAACAAATGGGTCCTGTTATGTCCTCACCAGATCAGAGAATGGAGCATGAGGGTACGCAGCCATAGCTTTAGAAACAACAGATTCATCTGTCATCATAGACAGAGCAGCCTTAACAGATTCTTCAAGGTCCAATACTTCCTCCTTCAGCATTGTCGAGTCCAGACCCAGAGGTTCTAGAAGTTCATGAAAGCTGCATTCGTGTGGCTGCGAAATACTTCTTGCAATTTTCACGGCCTCTACCAAATCACCCCCGTTGTAGACAGCAAGGCTGAAAGTGGCAACCACCAAGGGATCTCTTGGTCGGTCAGCCAGAGCTTTGTGGAGGGCTAAAATTGCAACCCTGAAATTGTAATATCCCACCGTTTTAGTGCCAACTCCCAAAATATTGCTGCACCACCAGAATTACTCCTTCCTTACTATTCCCAGAACAGGAAGAAAAACAAAAAGGGTTTATACAACCATATGAAGATACTTAAAAAGTAGTTGACTGAAGGAACAGAATAAGTGGGAGATCAAGATCATAGAAGTTGCAGGAGTAGAAGGCATCGCAAAACCATCAAAAGATCGTTTTCAAGGTACAGCATATCAAATGGACCAAAAAAAAAAAAAAAACAAGAAGCTTCAGTGCTGATTTCTGGCTTCAAAATATAGCAATTAGTGGTCATTAAAGAACAGGATCACAGCAGCAATACAAAAAAGGTTTTATCCTTTCGAATGCCACAAAGGGAAATAGTAGTCGAAAAAACAGTTTAATAACATCCATTATGTAAACAGATCCTTACCATATGCTACAGTGGCATGGCCTATCTGGTGCCACCAATTTATCAAGGTTTGAAAACAAACTCTGCAAGTTGGGCCATGATCATGATCAGATACATGCAATGAGCAGATAAACTAGTGGAACTGATCGAATAGAATCCCAAGCTCCGGAGGCATGCATTTACAGAAAGCTGAAAAGATTTCCAGCCAGCATTTTCACATCTTAAAATGACGCAGAAAAAATAAACCAAAAGATTAAGAGCAAATTCCAGAGAACCACCAAACAGAAAGTTAAGTGCAACTGTAACAAACAACTAAAATTACCAGAAGCATGTTTGACCTCTTGTCACGTCTTCGAAAACCATTTGCTACCAGATATGCTGCCTGTTTAAATGTAGTCCCATCAGAGCAGAAGTTCAATAGACAACAAAAACCAAAAAGAAAATAAATAAATAAACTGTCACCCATGAACAAAAGCAAAACAAGGAGACATAACAACCATATACAAATTGGACTACCTGAACAGGCAGAAGTATTTCTAGGAGTCCGAATTTCCACAGTAATCTCAAAGAGGCTTCAGCTGAACCATATGCCAGCATGTAATTCATTTCCATCATCAGTCTTGTCTACAGTAAAGTGGCTGAAGCGTTAACCAACAAGGGTAGAGAAGCAAGAGATAAGAGTGTATCAGTAAAAGGTGAATATTCAGTACTTTATCTAGTCTGAGTATCGAGGTAGACAAGCTTTTGACAGCCTTAGCTGTTTCCCGGTCTAAGTGAAAGCCCAATCGGGCAGCAATCCTGATTGCACGTAAAATTCGAGCTGCAGAAATGCCAGAAAAGGGAATAGCACATTGAGATATACTATGATCCAAGTATGTCTTCTCAATTTAGACCAGCAAGAACATTACAACACATCCACCAGCCAACTTAGGGAGCCAACTTAGGGCAAAATTGTACTGAAATCTAATGAAGACGATCAGATAAAGACTTACCACAATCTTCCTCGAAGGATTCCTCTGCAGGAATAATGGTACGTACCTGAGGAAGATAGAATAATCATTGGTTCATTTTCTCATTAAAGATGACAATAATTTGAGCAAGATTTATCGAAACAAGCAGTGAAAGAAGGGGACAAACTCTAGCTTTTTTCATATCTTCCAAA
>LIEC01006182.1:0-10673 GCA_001925005.1 Drosera capensis
AGAATGCCTTGAAGGTTCGCTTTCTAAAATTTTATTTGCAACATTCATGCCCTCTAAACTTCTTCCCAAGAAAATTTAGCGTATATCTCCCACATCACAAGTTCACCAGAGAGTAAAGATTATGTTTTTCATGGACTAAACATGAATGTTTTAATGCACTAGAAAGCTGGAACAGATTATGTTTGCAATCAAGAGACAGTCTCCATATTTCAGATCAACAAGTTCCTTGTTTTTAGCTCTTAGAACTGTGCACTTCATCCTTCTCTTCTATATTGAAAGAAATTGGATTAAATTTTCTTTCGTTTAAGCTGATAATATCCTTCATTTACCTTGATATCTTATCTTACTCTATCATCTTTCTTTATAGTGCATGTTCTTTTGGTATCTAAGGATATCCTGAAAAAGTTATGCAATGCTAGTGTTGATCAGATATTGTGTAATCATCAAAATTTAGTCTTTCATATTTAAAGGTAAAAAAAAATCTTTAAGAGTATGCAAGGATGGAGCTATTTAAATGTTGAGGATATATGAGCTATTAGTAGTTTACATGTTGTAATGAATTTTAGGGTACAAGATACATATCAAAAAAGGTTTGACAAAGAAATTAAAAAGTGCTTTTGTCACAAAATTCTCCCAAATGCTTATAAGCATGACACACTTCATGAATTAGTTGGTATGGATACTTCATCATGGATTGGAACTGTGAGGCAATGTGTGTTTCAAGAGGTTCACATGGGATGTATTGAAGCGCGCTTCAGGGGAATGCTTAGCATGCCTTGGCAGAGAAGCATCTTTTTTGTTCATGTTGTTTTCAGTTTTTTTTAGTGTTTTTTTGGGAAATCAATAATACCAGTGTTCCGTTTTTATCCTTACCATTAAAAGAATTTAATATCCAAGAGATTTTGTGGTCACAACAAAGAGTTGAGAAGAGATTGTGCACTTGTCTTTTGGGATATCTCCTGAACAAAGTGCCGCAGGGAACTCTAAAGTGAATCTATGTAGTTATCAGGCTGCTTTTGTTACTCAATGCATGTTGTTTTTTATTGTTATACCCTTGCCTAAGTAACTGGCCGACACTAACATTTTGTGCTTGCTTACAGTGCCAAACACTGAACGAGGAAGAAATATTTGAGGTTCAAGATAAACTGTCACTTTTTCCTCTTGGGTGGATTCATGTGAGTTCTCCTTCGCCAAGTTGTTCAAATGCCCCAAATATTCAATTAAAAATTACGGTACAGACGGTAAACACCGTTTCTTGCACCAGACAACTAAAAAGAAGCGTGGGGAAAAATATGTGCAGATCATTAGCTTGCCCAATGCAGGGGTTTTGAGTGAGCCCACAGCTTTGGGAGAAGACACTGTTCCTTCCTTGGGATGGTGTCACTGTTTAATCATTTTTCTCATTTAATTATAGGAAAAATGCCCCAAGGAAGTCTCTTGTGTGCTGTTGTTCTTGTTCTGCATGCATCTGGTTTATGTTTTGATCAATCTCTTGTGCTCTTTTCTATGCAACAGACACATCCTTCGCAGACCTGTTTCATGTCGTCGGTCGATCTTCACACTCATTATTCTTATCAGGTAATGAGGAGATTTGTATTCCGTGCTTGTACTCATGATCTCATAGTTTTATTAGATCAAAGCTTATGTTGATAGACTCTACTTTTCATTTTGGATGTCGTGGCCCTTCGGCAAAATTGAGGGTAAAGTTCTTGTTTGATTTCCTTGAGGCTGTGATTATGCAGTTCATTATTATATAACCATCATTAGTGTGATACGCATGAATTTCTTTCTCTTTGCTGGTTATGATAGTAGAACACCATTACGCCGAAAATTTTTGGGGTCTTACAAGGTGTAGAGGCAGGAGCACATCGAGTATTTTATCCTTATTTCCTCAAGTTGCTTATTCATGTATGAACCTATAGTTGTAGTGTGCATGTGAACAAACTATTTCCAGTAACCCTATATATGCTTCACGGTGATGTTGAATATAGTTCTGTAATGTAGGTACCATTCTTTTTGTGCTTTCGAGGTTCATTTGGTGGAGTTGTGTTTGCTATTATGAATTCAATGGGCAAGAGGTGGCTTAGGGAAATATCATCTTCTCTTATGCTGTTTAAACTCGGCTTCTTGCTTTCATGGTGCTCTAAGTACAACAATGAGCTTGTTTACCATGTTTCTACATCGATTAATATGTAATGACTAAGTTTCTGTTGCTTGCACGGCCTCTTCAAATTCAAATTCAAATTTTATGTTATAGGTTGTGCTCTTTAAAGGCCCATGACAGTATATCGTTTCCTCTGAAATTTGTGTTCCATGATATAAGGGTGTAATACATGTTGCTACTCTATACTTACAATCCGTTCTTTAATCCTTGTTTTCATGTTATGTTGTTAGATTATGTTACCTGAAGCAATTGCAATTGTGATGGCTCCAACCGATACAAAAAGGTTAGATGTTAGTTCCCTTTCTCCTTCAATTTGCTCAATTTGCTCAATTTGTGGTTTCTTCCCTAAATTGAAGGATAGCATTAGTTAAAGCATCAACATTTTTTCTCAATCACATCTGTGCTTATTGTTTTGATTCTTCAAAATTCTGAGATAATCCTGGCGGTTTGGCAAAAGCATTAGTGTCATGAAGTAGGCTAGCATACCTGGGTACATGATCCATCTATAATAATGTTTGTAAGCAGACCACTGATCTTGCAGCTAGGTTTAATTTCCAAATTGTATATGGCGCGTGGCAATGCACCATACATTCAATATTTGCTCAATATCAATATACTGGTGATTAATCTTAAGATTCTTAACATGAATTTCCTTGTACCATTTCATGGTCATAATTATGCCATATTGGCATATTGTCAAAGCAGTAGCGGTATGAGGATATTTTTTAAAGTTTTATGCAGCATTAAACAGAAGTTGTTCTTTTATTATTGCCCTTGGTAGTGGTAGTATTGGCCTTTTTCTTTAAATACAATGTTGAGTACATGGCCTTCCTCATACAATGTTTGACTACATGACGAAGGCATGGTTTCGCCTTCATAGACATTGTCCAAATATCTCGCATGATGCTATTCTGATATGATTATAGCCTATAGCATTGATTGAGATGTTTATGCAATTAATTTGTTATATGTTTGTCTCTATCCTCTGTACTTACAAGGTGGATCTAACAATTTGTAAAACTTGGTTGACTCCTGATACCATTGATTTGTCTCATCAAAGTGTGAAAGTTCCCTTTGTTTCGTTATCGTTATCATTGGTGATCGGTTTCTCGTAGCAAAACTGAGGCATCGGGTTTCTGTTTTATGTTTCTGCAGCCCGCACGGGATATTCCATCTATCAGATCCAGGTGGTCTTTCCGTGATCCGAAGTTGCGAACAGCGAGGTTTCCATCCTCACGAAGAACCTTCAGATGGTAGCCCGTTATATGAACACTGCTCTCACGTTTTCATGAACCCAAGCTTGAGATTCGAAGTGGTTGATCTTCGATGAGTTTTTTTATGTAAGAATCATCCGAATCATTGTACACAGAACTGTGCAGATGATCACATGTGCGACTTTGATTCATTTTTCGAATTCGAATATGTTAGTTAGATGAATGTATATTTCATGAGCTTTGTTTATGATACTTGTGATGGTTGGGTGTGGAAGGATTGGCTATGTGACCAACAATCATTGATGTTTAACATCTCCGAGGACATAAACTCTCAATGTTTTAGTTTGGATTTAATTGGAATGATACGGCATATCATATATTCTAATATCTTTTATTATTGTTGTTGTTTTTAAATTATACATACAAAAGTCCCATATATATAGTCTTTCATGTTATTATATTTTATATGAATTTCCAGATTCATGTATTTCTCAAGATTAAATTCATAATATATTTTCATCGAAAAAATCATAAAAACAAGAACATTTTTGTGACAATTAACCCAAAAAAACCTCAATTCTTTTATTTAAATTTATAATACAAGAAATTTCGGATTTAAAAGCTGGTTCTTCTTAGACAATCGTAGAATAATGTGACTAGTGGTAACATATGACTGAGAGCAACACCAAAATAATGAATAAAATAAAAAATAACTTGTTGATAATTTCCTTAGATCAATATAATAAATTAACAGTCTTGACTTGACCAGAGGCGAGTGACGTCTTGCAGTATTGTATTAGTATCACCGTCCTCATATTAATTCCAATACAAAATAGCCAACACAAACTGTATAGCTGCAAATATGTAGAATGGCATGGTGTTTAGACCTAACCATTCTTCCCAAACAAACATAAATATTGCGATAACAATAACAATCATAAAGTACCAAATAACTAACAGTTTCGTCATGCAAGATATAATTAATTACTAGTAGTTACCATGTGAAAAGCAACAAAACATTTCGATGAACAGTTGTCATAAGAAACGTTACAGCTACTCCTTGCATACTCATCATCAACCTTTTTGTGTTTTTTCTGACAGTGTTTGTCGAAACCGTTCTTTTTTTTATAAATATTTATAAAAATATATAATTTTTTACGGTTTTACTAACAGGTTAGCTTCCTAAACTTGAACATCTACCGATTCAATGAATTATTAATTTTATATCATATAACAATTGATCTAGTTTAATTATGATGCGTATTCATGTCAATTAATACATCTATTAGATCGTATGAATATATTCATGTCAATGAGCTGGATCGAAGCTGCGAATGGGCCAAATATTTTTTTGGACCCCCACAACACCTCCGGGCCCAACAAATCATTGTCTAATCCCATCCAACAACTCTTACACATCTCAATAGGACACGTGTTCCTCATCCAACCCAATCCTCACACAACCCCTACCATGCACCCGCATCGCACCCGATCTAAACCCTATGATTTTAAAAAAGTAACATTTTTTGTCCCCGCATTGATCTTCGTCGTCCATCGTCACAGCGAGCAGTTCGCAATTTGAATTTTGGGTGCCGACCGGGGCAGCGTCGGGCAGGGGCACAACGCTCTCATCGAGACATCGGTCACCTTACCCCCACTGTTTCTCTCTCTTTCTCCATTGGTCCCACCACCAGAGAGACGTTAGGAATTGAAATTAAAAAGAAAAAAAGTTTCAGCAGTATTTTCCAGCGAACAAGCACAATATATTTCAACGGACACATTTGTGAGTAGAAACTGTTTAAATAATGCTATGGGATATTAAACTTAATATATATTCTCTCCTATTTATCACGAGAGTTAATCTAGATAAAAGTTATTGTTTTTTGTTTATTTTATTTTTGAATTTATTACAATATACTCATTAAATGATGCACAAGAATCATTAAAGGATTAATCATTAATAAAAATAAAAATGAAAATTTTTTATGTGTCATTAATATTTCTTAATATGTGTGTTTTGATTTGAAAAATAATTAAATTGAAACGAAAAAAATATCAATTTTAAAAAAACTTAATATATATCATCATAAAATTCTCCATATCTAGTTTCTCAATTCTTACGTGAGACATGATTATTTGGGCTGTTAATATGATGTAGTCTAATAATAATGAATTTTTCTTTTTATATAACTATAAAATGATTTAACGTATGATTTTGTCTAAAAAAGTTAGTTGATAATTCACATATATTTTAAATCAATTCATTTTACTTAGACAACAATATAATTAGTTCTTAATGAATCATGGATTCTAATGTCTTTTATTATATTAATAAAATATATATTATCAATATCAATAAAATTACTTATTTATACTTTCAATAATTTTTCTGTAATTTAATTCAGAAAAAAGTCATTATTTTAAAATAGGGTTGACTGACTTCATTTTTTGGGAAAATAAAAAGAATTTTTTTTCGAAACCAAGAAATCTGTCTATGAGAGAGCTTTCTCTCTCTTCCTGTCATCAGTGTGGTAGAATGAATGAGAGAAGAGCAGCAGTAGCTGATGCAGTAGAAGAGAGCAGCAGGCTTGCACTCTTTTCTCAAAATCTCATTCATTGAATGCTTTCAACCTACACTTCCTTCATCTTCATCTTCTTCGACCCTCATCTCATCTCATCTCATCTCATCTCATCTCATCTCATCTCATCTCATCTCTCTGTGGTCCAAATCTCCGACGAATTCATTGCAATCTTCGCTTCTTCGCTTCATTGTCTGCACTTTTGCTTTGTTGTGTTTTGTTGTCGTGCAGCGAAGAGAGTTCGTGCATTTGTGGATCCAATGTATGTCGCTGCTCTTCTTGTATTTTTTTCAGTTTTTGATTGATGTTGTAGAAATCAAATGTTTGATTTGACTCGATTCACTTGTTCCGATTTCCGAAATGGTTGATTTTGTCCGTTATTTGAGTAATCGATGACGGTTTTGGTCAGTGATTTGTGAGAGGGTTGGGTTGGGTATTTGCCTAATTGGTGAACTGCGTCGGGGCTCTGATTTGCGGTTGCTTCTTTCGTATTTACCCTAAGAGTTGTCGAGCATAAGTGTGAAGGTGGGGAAACGAGAGTTCATGGACTGCTCTGATGCGTGTGGGGATTTAGGGAAACGGTTATGGAGATGGGGTTTTGTGTTTGCTCCCATTTTTGGTACTGTTGGATCAGAACTGGGTGTGACATTGAGTTCAGGAGTTCGTGGTAGCACCGGTGTATGCTAATTTGACACTAGGGTTTGGTGGAGCAGTGTTTATGGTTTTAAAGATGGGGCATTAGGGTGGTGAATAGTGTTGGGATACAGTCTTGGGGTTTTGTGTTTGCTCCCATTTTTGGTACTGTTGGATCAGAACTGGGTGTGACATTGAGTTCAGGAGTTCGTGGTAGCACCGGTGTATGCTAATTTGACACTAGGATTTGGCGGAGCAGTGTTTATGGTTTTAAAGATGGGGCATTAGGGTGGTGAATAGTGTTGGGATACAGTCTTGGGGATAAAATTGTAGTATTAAATTTGAGCATTTGGTAGTATATAAGTTTGAGCATTAGGTAGTGGTTTTAGGGTTAGCAATTTTTACCGGAAATGTGATCCTATTAGGGTTAGCAACTTTTTACTGGAAATGTGATCCTATTAGTGATGTTAGTTCAACGAGAGAATGCAAGCAGATTGGGATGCATCACGCAAGGGCAGACTGGGAGCAACATTGTTCACTGTCCAAGATATATTGGGATAAAAGATTTGGTTTCAGTGTCACATTCTCTGGCTATGCTTGCTACCTGCACTAGCTGTCTGTTTTTGATCGAGAATCGTTTCTAGTGATCATTGATTAAGGCGAGAAAGGAAGGGAGTATCGAGAATACATTATGAGATTGGCGTTAGTGCTAGGCTCAGGACTTGGCAACTAATCTCTACGATGATAACATCTGTTGCTGAAAGATGCTTTGTTCAATCAAAACAAAAAAACGGTGGCATAGTCTTATTCATGATTTTGTGGAAGAGTTGGTTGTCCTTGACATATCCTGCATTCATATATTTGATCAATCATACTGTTCTAGAACTGTTCGTTATAGTTATGGCACTGTTCCACATTCTTTCTTCGAAATGCAGATGGGTATGAGAATCTTGAACCTACCTTGAAGTACACACATAGAGAAGATGGGTGGTGACAAACGAAGTTCAAAGGGCGGACGCTATGTGGGTGGGTTTTTGCAGCTCTTTGATTGGAACTCCAAGTCCAGAAAGAAGTTGTTTTCAAGCAAAAATGATTTACCTGGTGAGACTAACATGCATTCTTTCTGCCTTTTCAGCTATTTTTCAGTGTGCATAGTGCTTTATATCCTTATATGCAGATTGGATTAACATATCATATTGTGTTATCCTCATTCTACAGAACATACAAAGCAAGGGAAGAAAGACGGCGAAGATTTGCCAAAGCCAAGGTCCCGCCTGGTGAGAATTTGTATCTTTTTGCACACTGAATGTTCTGCATACTAGTTTGTGCCTAGGGTTCTAAAATGTTCAGCGCTTTTCTTGTCATTAGGTTGATGAAGACGGAACTGCCGTGGCATACAGTGTCAAGGGAAGCAGTGACTTCAGCTGTGCTTCTTCCGTTACTGATGATGATTTTTATGGAAGTAAAGCTCCTAGTGTGGTGGCGAGGCTCATGGGATTGGATTCATTACCATCATCAAATGCGATGGAACCGTACAGCTCCCCGTTTTCCGACAGTCATTCCTTACGAGATGCTCAACCCTTTAGGAAAAAAGAGCTTGAGATCTTCGGAGATCATCGAGTCATAAATTCAAGCGACCTTATCAACAATGTGGAGGGTCGTAGCAAAAGTGCAATTGAGTCTAAGCCTCAGAAGATGGCTACCAAGCCAATTGAGAAGTTTCAGACGGAAGTTTTACCTCCGAGATCAGCTAAATCTATTCCTATCACTCACCACAAGCTTCTATCCCCTATCAAGACTCCTGGTTTCTTTCCATCCAAGGATGCTGCTCATATTATGGAAGCTGCAGTCAAGATCATAGAACCTGGACTTCAAGCGACACCTAGAAGTAAAACTTTGTCAACGGAGTGGTCATCGGTTCCGCTGAGAGTACGAGATTTCAGAGAGAAACTGGAAGCTGCACAAAAACCATCTAGGATGAATGGAGAATCCCAGAGACTGGTTGTTGATGCTAGTTCTTCCAAGTATCTGAAAGGGTCGTCCACTGATAAAAGCTTGAGTAATTCCATCGATACAATATCGTTTAAGTTTTCATCAGATAATGAAGAGGGTTCTGCTTCTGTGAAGAATAAGGGAAGATCTGTCTCACTTGCCGTTCAAGCCAAGGTAAATGTTCAGAAAAGAGAAAGTTTGAGTTCAAGTAACAGAACCTTGGATAGGCTAAAAGAGCCGGATGGACACAGTCAGGCATTCAAGAGCCAACCTCACAGACTCAAGTCCTCTCTCAAGAAATTTCCAACTCACAGCACCTCGGGCGTGTTAAGACAGAATAACCAAAAGCAAAACTGTTCCGCTGATAAAGAAAGACTAACTTCAAAATCTTCTGGCGTGAACATGCGTGGTAGAAAGACTATTACTTGTAGTTCTTCTCACAGAGGACGGCAGACAAGCTTAGGCAGAGATGCGGGGACTTCAAGATCTTCAAGGAATTCAAGCTTAGAAGCAAGAGAGTGTGACAGGGAAATCCCATATTCCAAAACTGAGAATCTCCCTCGAAAGAAACGATCCATTGATGTAAACCTACAGCATGGAAAAAGTTATACTGTGGATAACATGATATGTAATGCTAGCACGTCAACCCAGTCTAGCACAGTTGCAGATAGACAGTTCACGTTCATTGAAGAAAGCCGAAAGAAAGGAATGGATGTGGTTTCTTTCACTTTTACATCCCCAATGACAAGATCTGTAGCAGGGTCAGAGCCTTCAGAGCAGGTTGGGGAGAAATCCAGTAGCTTTGCTGGGAAACATAGCAGAAATATGACTCCTAGCTCGAATAGTATGGAGCTGTCTTCTCTTGGACTAAATACAATCGGTGCTGATGCTTTGAACATTTTGCTGGAACAAAAGTTGCGGGAATTGACCCATGGCTTTGAGAATTCCCAACAAAATGTTACGAATACAGGGACTTCAGCTGTTCGGCGGAACTTTATTTCTGCTAATGCAGAGAGTGACATACCGAGATTTCAGGACAATTGGAGCATGGATGGCCAGATCTTTTCAGCTTTTTCCCTGTCTGAGCATGATTTGGCCAGAAGAAAGTATAAGCATCAGGTTTGTAGTACATCACTCTGTTGATTCGATTTGTGCTCGTATTCGCCTTTTTTTTGTGCTAAAGGAAATTCTGCTGAAGTTTTCGTGGTAATTTCCTAAGTAATGTTGCAACTGTTATGAACGATATTGCTTGGAAATGTCTCTTTCCAAAAAGGACTTGATCGGTGGTTGGGGAGTGGTACTTGAATTCACTTCTATGAGGACGGTGAATTGAAAATCTTGTGGTTGGAGGGGTTTGATGAGGCATTTAATTAGGTTACAACTGGGTGTGAAAAATATTGTCAGCTCTTTAAGGAAAAGTTTTGCATATGGATCTGATACTTTTGTCATAGATATCTTGTTGATAGGTGATAGATTTGATTATCGATGGAGACAGTCTCTTAAGGTAATGTTGTGTACCTTCTCCTCTCAAACAATGTTCTAACTACAGGAGCCTTTTGAATTGGTTAACTTGAGTTATTTCCCGTTATCAGTTGCGCCATTAAGTTGCAAGTGCCTTTGAACTTGGGATGTTCTCACGTGTCTTATTTGCACGTATAAACACCCGACTGTTGACAGTGTAGTTAGCATACTGCCTGGATTTTTGTCCATGTTGCACCTCTTCATGGAATGTCTAGTTATCTGATTCATATTTTCAGTCCTTGTTATTGCTTGCTTGGATCTACCTGTCTATTTTTCTGAAAAAAGTGCAAAGAAATCTGGATTCTGGACAGCTGTTTGGCATATTCATGAACTTGAATTCTTGCGATTGCATGTTCAGTAATTGGTGTTGCAATTTTTCCTTTCTCGCAGTTCATTAGATTTGCCACATTAATGTTTAACTGTGCTTTGAATGAATATCAGGGAAGAGAAGAATTGGCCGAATACAGCAGTGACAGATCTGAAATCGCCAAATTGGAGGATTGTCTCATTCCTAGTCCAGAATCCGTTCTTGAACCTTTTCTGTTAAATGAGAGTTGCTACTCATTTGAC
>LIEC01006183.1:0-62350 GCA_001925005.1 Drosera capensis
TGAAGAATTTACAATCACAAGGGTTCACTATCAACAAAGAGGTACTTACCTTCATTCAGGAACATCGTACTTCATTGGAAGAGCACTCACTTCTGATGCCAACCTTCCTATCGTTAGTCGATATGAGTAGAGCTCACGACCTATTGCGTTATGCTTATTGGGAAGATCCTGATATTAAGTCAATAAATAGAATGACACTTGACGATTTATTGAAGGAGTTGAGCACTCGGGTGCAGCGTTCTAGATATGAAACCTTTGTATTGAAACTGGCCGAAGCATTAGAAGGGTATACCTTTTTTTTACCAGCATTTCTGGATTTCAGAGGTCGTATCTATCGCGCTGGTGTTTTGCATTTCCATGAAAGGGATTTAGCTAAATCATTGATACAATTTTCTAAAGATGATTCTATCAATAAGGATATGAGCGAAACACAGATGAGTACCATATATGACACGATAGCAACCACTGCCGCCTTCAAGTATGGTAAATTATGGGCGAACATGGGTACAATCACATCGCTTCTGACCACTGCGTATATGTTAAGCGATTCTCTTGTGATGATTTTATCATCTTATCATTGTTGGCAAGGATGCAAACAAGATTTGCAGGTTAAAGAGCGAGCTTAGTAAGAGTTTTTCGATGAAGGATTTGGGACCAGCAAAGCAGATATTAGGGATGAAGATCTCTTGTGATAGGAGCACAAGGAAGTTGTGGCTATCACAAGAAAGCTATGTCGAAAAGATACTTGCAAGGTTTGGCATGGATAAAGCGAAGCCTGTTTCTACCCCACTTGCCCATCACTTCAATCTCAGCTCAAGGCAAAGTCCTTCATCTGTTGTCAGAAGCTTAATGTATGTGATGGTGCGTACGAGACCCGACATCACACATGCGGTTGGTGTGGTTAGTCGTTTCCTAGCGAATCCAGGAAAAGAACACTGGACGGCTGTCAAATGGATACTTTGCTATCTTCGAGGCACTTCAAGGTTGTGTTTGTGCTTTGGAGGTGGTAAGCCAATATTAGAAGGGTATACTGATGCGGACATGGCAGGCGACATTGACTCGAGAAAGTCGACATCTGGATACTTGTTTACTTTTGCTGGGGGAGCTATATCATGGCAGTCCAAATTGCAAAAATATGTTGCATTGTCCACAACCGAAGCCGAGTACATCGCAGCAACTGAAGGCTGCAAAGAGCTATTGTGGATGAAAAGGTTTCTGGGAGAACTTGGTGTCGAACAAAAAGAGTTTGTTCTATACTGTGATAGTCAGAGTGCCATCCATCTAGCAAAGAATCTGAGTTTCCACTCGAAGTCCAAGCATATTGATATCTGCTATCATTGGATCAAGGATGTGCTTGAGAAGAAGATGTTAAAGCTACAGAAAATCCATACTGACAAGAATGGGTCAGATATGATGACAAAACCGTTAACCAAAGACAAGCACGAGATCTGTCGACTTGTTACAGGTATGGTGTTCTCCTTATAATTCGTGAGGGGGAGTTTGTTGGGATCTCACTCATTACAAGTGAAAGAGGTCATGAAAGCATGAACCTAGTTATCCTCCCATGAAGTTATTGCTTTTTGAAAGATGAGAGAGTCCCTTGGGAGTACGTGAGTGACTCTTTGAAAAAGGGATTGATGAACCTTGGGAAGTGGTGATGCCTTAAGTGATGTTTGACTAAGGGGATGACTCTCACCTATAAATAGACCCCCTTAGTGCACCCTCAAGGTATTCCAATTCAAGGTACAAAACTCTCACTTGAAGAGCATCCAAGTGAAGACAATCCACTCTAGACGAAGAGTGAAGGCGAGTTGAGTGGCCATCTTGACACTTGGAAGTGTTGGTGAGATTGTTTTTACCTTTAATCCACTTTTATAGTGATGACTTGTTGATCCTCTAGTACAACTAGAGACGAAGTGTAATCCCATTGTTCTTATAGTGGATGATACATATTTCTGGGTTAGGCTCCGTGGTTTTTTCCCAATTTGGGTTTCCACGTAAAAATATCGTGTGTCTTGTGTTCCTTTTTACTTATTTTTGTCTCTACTGAAGTGCATCATATTCTCAACAAGAGCTAATGCATATCTATGCGTACCAGAGTTTCTTAAGTTGAGCTTGAGCCCTAGAGTCTTGGTCAGGTGCTCGATTGCTTAATAGTAATAGTAAGCGCTTGAATTTCAACTTTTAACTCGTTATTCGAACAAGAATCAGGATGAATGTTCAACAGCTAACTTAACTGCAGGAGAACAAACACGTAACTACGTCCTCTACTAGGCATGATCAAAGGCATGGACATGGTGGTTCGTAAAAAATCTGAAGTTCTGCTTGCAGCAAAACTCTCAAAATCTGAATACTTTTCACAAAAGTTGTTCAAATGAATGCAGGTACGATCTGGTTTTCCTCTACGTGTTAATGGTAGCTTGGATTTCTTCAAGTGATCTTCCCTTCGTTTCTGGTACTACATAGACCACAAAGACGATAGCAAGTGCATTGATCGCGGCATAGAGAATGAAGGTACCTGACATCCAAAGATAAATTACTCAGCTAATGTACTCAAGTTTTGTTATTCTCTTCCTCATCTGCCGAATTGCTGTTAAATAAGATAGATCTGAAGCAAATATTTCGGATTGCCCCATATTCCAAATCAAATGAAGATTATGGCATAGTCACATACCATAGGAACTCCAGCTCATTAAGAAGTTGAATGTGTAAGACACAGCCCAAGCTCCAAACCAGTTCACCAGTGTCGCTAGGCTCCCAGCAATTCCTTTTATGTTTATAGGAAATACCTGTGTATTAAATCATTCTCTGGTTTAATTACGTCTATGAAAGTATTACTTCGAAGATTATGTATAGTAAACTAGAACTCATTACCTCAGACATGACTACCCATGGAACTGCTCCCATACCAACTGAAAATGCTGCAATATAAACCTGATCCCCAATAAAGATGAATTGTTATTTACCAGATAGCACAATCAGATGAGCAAACCTAGTTGAAAATATGCATTCTGTTTCTCGAAGTAGAATAGTACCAATATGCCTGCCACTGCTAGTGCTGGGCTTGCCTTGGTCGCTATGTCATGAGCCTGGTTCATGAAAAGAGCTAAAAGGAGTCATAACTTGTTCAGATAAAATAAGAGTTTGAATCCATGGAGGCATATGTACCTTGAAGTAGAATGACAGCGCTGCAAGCGAACAGCCTAAAACCAGTCCTACTCCAGAAACCTGGAGCAGCACAATGCAAATACGTTTTCGACGATCAAACTGGTGATATTTACATGCCAGTTCAGATTATACGATTGACTAGTGCTTGGGTTTTACCAATAAGAGAGGTTTCCTTCCAGCCTTGTCTATCAGTGTAGCACCAAATACAGTAACAACCACCTGGAAAGTGAAAGTTGCATAATCATCGTGTAAATAAAAGCAAGGAAAGAGAAGTTTTTTCCTGGAATAATTTGCTGGGCTGGAGTAACCTGAATACAGGCGTATGATATGGTGCCAATGTTTGTAGAAAATCCTGAACAATTAAAAGAAAAAAAGGTTAGGAGTATAATTCATTTTCGTGAACAAATTATACGTGGATGCAGCCATTGCACCTATATTTTAGTACAATGGCCAGTGGTTCTAACTAATATGTTAGCCTGCGATTCTAATAAGACAGGCGATGCTAATTTCTAAAGCATGCTATGAATTGTTGGATCACTGCTTGAATATTGGAACCACTGGTTTCTGCACCAAACAAGGGCCGATGTGTGCATCAGCCATTTCTCTTGAAGATTGGTAACATGCATGTGATTTGTGTTAAGACAGCTTTACCTGCTGATTTAAAAATGCTGGCTGTGTAGAAGCAAACACCATTGATTCCTCCGAATTGCTGAATGACCATCAGCCCTATTCCTATCTGTTACAACAATAGTCAATTATCAATGTGTACAAGAAACTCCCTGAATATGAGAGGATTTCATCTGTAGTGAACGGTAAAGAGAAGGTCAGGGTGGGATGGATGGAAGCGTAAATGCTAGAAGATATACAATGATGGATTGGCGATATCTTCTTTGAAATAACTCAAACACATGTGCTTTGGGAAGCTGCTGAAGTTCTTCTATATAGTTCTGTCATAGTCACAAATAAGAAGATGCAAGTAGCTTAGTAATCTGGCATCTGAAAGCATTGACAAGCCGCAAGTCATTTAGCCGAAGAGTGGTTGAGTACTTGGATTTCTTCTGATTCACGAGTCACGTCAACATCCTTGCCGCGAAGTTTCTGTAATGCCACTTCAAACTCCTTATGATGCCCTCGCTTCAGCTGCACAAACAAGAAAAGCATAAGCAATCGCATCTTAGAGATGACTTTTGTAACATCACAATGTAGTAGCGATGCTGTAGTTATTTCTTACTAGCCATCTGGGCGATTCTGGGATGAAAAATAGGCCAACAAGCAGAATGGCACATGGTATCAATCCTGTGAAACACAAAGCTCCACGATGTGAGTCCTTTTCATTGTAATTCAATTTGAGAAGATATTCGTTCTTCTAGATCTGATAAGTGGAAAACTGAAATTTCGCAGATAATGTGAAATAAACTATTGGAGTTGCACCTGTCAAAGCTAAGGCTCTCCATGACAATACTATCCCAATTATGTAGGCAACTGAAACTCCGGCGCAGATCATGACCTGGTGTAGGATTGCTCCAACATTCAGTTTCAATGAATATCGAATGACATGGTTCTCAAGGTATGATGATATATGCACTTTACCTGATTTAAAGACGTTAATGCGCCTCGAAGTTCCATTGGTGCTATTTCAGCAATATAAATCGGAACCTGTAAAAATGATAACAATATACAGCAGTGTATGTGGTTCTTTCATATGATATGTACAAACAATACAGCAGTTCAGGAGTTATATTGAGACTCATTTGTACCACATAAGAGAATGCACCCATTCCATAACCTCCAGCCAGTCTTCCAATATCCAAAGCCACTATGCCCTTTTTATAGGATTAGACAGAGCTTTTTGTCAAATTATGATAAAACATAACCTATTATTGCGGGATATATGATGAGAAACGAGGCATGTCTAGAAAGCAATGTTATAGTAGAACATCATAGCTCCTCTTATGTGGTTTTATACCTCGGCAAAATATATGGAAAGCCAGCCTGCAGCACAAAAAACAGCATACACCCTCATTGCCTGCATACACGAGACATTAAACATGCATGCTGTTAGAATGAAGTTTCTGGAGTTGTTTAAAACAGCATTGACGTTCGTAGCTACTATTACCCCTTTGCGACCAATATGGTCCGCGATAACTCCACTTGTTATTGCACCAATCATCGCGCCAAATGTTAGTATAGAACCAAACACTGAATACTGCACAAGAAGATCACATGAAGTCTAAGAAGAGGAAATATCTGTTGAAAGCTCAACCTTCTCACTAAAGGTTGTTATTGTGAGTAACCTTAAACATCGTAGGAAACATTCAAGCAAACATGCTGTATAGTATAATCACAGACCTCTGCTGTGGATAAGCTAAGATCTTCAGTAATCGCAGATTGAGTCGGCGACGAGTAGCCTGCCTGGTAAACCAATCACATTCACTCATCTTAAAATATATGAAACGATCAGCATATCATGCACTAATCTCCAAAGTCATAAAATGATGAGAGTTACTCACACAGGCACCAAACTCATAGGAGCCACATACAGCAACAATGGTGCTAAGATAGACCATCCACGGCTGCCTTCGTCGTCCCGCTTCTTCGCCATTCGTGTCATCCCTGGCCTTGACATGGATGAGTGACTCAGTCAACTCTGCCTGAGCACTGTTGTCTCCTCTCTCAGTATCCTCCCATGGAGCCATTGCTCTTTGTGGCTTGTGCTATGGTTTCATCTCATGCCTTCAAATACGGCATGAGGCAACTTCAACCGTTTATTTAGAAAACATACTTAGTATGAAAGAGTGAGCTGTCTACGGATCTTTTTGATAGGTTTGTCAGAATTAAATGGAAGCAGAAAACTTGGATTGTGTAACTGCTTTATGGTCGATAACCGTCTGGATCCGGTCGTTTAGTGCATAGAAATGGAACCCGCTCCCAACAAATAATTGTTCACTTTGAGAATTATCATGACAATACTCATGAAAGACAATACCCATGAAGATATAACCAAATCATAATCACTTTTATTTTTTCAATATGAAAATCTTTCAAATAATAACCATCTGGATCCTGTCGCTCAGTGCTTCACGTTTTATCAGTCACATACATGGATATTCTCCACATATGAAGAAAACCCGCTCCTAACAAATAGTTGTTCACTTTGAAAATGATCAGGAACGAACTGGAGTAACATATAAGCATAAACAGTCCATAACAGATTAACCAGTGAGCGTATGCTTTTAAATTAAGATATCATCTTGGATCGATAAGTTTTACGAGCCACTCATGAGAAGTCGTGTCATATCGGCTTTCTTTTTAAGGTATGCATGTACTGTGGCGTAGAAATCGATACGTCCTTGTCTCTTATTGTCGCCATGTTGATTTTTCAATAATGTACAGCTTGACAATGATACTTACCATTTTTAACAAAACATAGTTTTGTGTAGGCCACAAAGATATCTTCATATAATGATGAAGAAAGGTTTGCCTCTGTCCTCCAGTCATGAGGACGATTTTTGATTGTTAGATTGCAAGGGGCACTGCAATGAAATCTCACCAAACCAACTCATCCCCCTGCAAAGCAAGTCCAAGTGCAGTACACCAACCTTTCCAACTAACAGAAATGATCCACCAAATCCGCAAGTGACAATTGTACAACTAAACTCAAAGGAGTGGATCGGCTGCTATAGCAGCAAGGACAGCACAAGTACTGTTGTCAATCCGGATCATTGGTTAAGATTTGCCTTAATTTTAGAGTTTTAAGTTTTTTGTTTCTTGTGTTAATTTTTGAAGGGTTTTAATGTTTTTATAGGTATTTTTGTTCAAAATTTTTTAGGTAAAAATTTTTCAGGTTTTACTTTTTCTTTCCAGTTTTTGGAAAAAGAAGAAGAAAATAGGTGATCTTTTTGTGGAATAGCACCCTTGCTTCACAGGAGGGGATCCAACTCCAAACTCAAAGTGTCGACAACTTTGATAGAAGAAAATACATACAATATTAACTCGTTAATCAAGAAACTGTTTCTGTCGAGACTGGGATTTATGGCCATAGTCCATCCAGATATTGAAAAGTATATGAACTTTTTCATGCGAACCTCTTTTAGGTATGATGCTTATCAAACGTGACGAGGGTTATGAAATCAGGTAACTATCAGAATTGTTTAGTACTTCTACAAAACAATAAATTTCACATCGGAGTACAAGCACTTGATAGTAACAAGTAATAATATGTTTGTACTTGTTCATTAGAACTTTGTTCAAACTTTTGGAGACAATGCAATCATCAAAAGCTTATAAAAAGAAAAGCTCTTGATCCACAGTTATTCTCAAGCTTATTGATCAGATTTCAAAAAACTGTGTTCTTGGTCACTAGAGCCAGATAGCTTTAGCTTGTATGAGCATATCTTTGAGAGAGCCATCAAGGTGTAAGGCCAAAACTTCCCTGGCTGAACCAACGTAGTTCCCGCCTATGAACACGGCCGGGATACTAGGGTTACACCCTAGTCTCTGTAATGCCCATTCCATCTCCCGCCCTCTAGCGTCTCGATCAATCTCATGGACTGCAGGATTGGCGCCTAGTTCGTAGAACAGTGTCTTGATGCTGTGACACATGCAACATGTACTCTTGGTAAAGATCACGGCCGCCTTCATCTTGGCTAGCTCGCTCACTCTATCCATTTCCAAGATATACAACAGACAGGATGAACTATGAAGTAGTGAAAGAAGTAATAGTGTCACAAGTGAATGATATCGGATGCTAGTATTAAGCGCGCAATTTATAGGAGAATGAAAGGCACTTGTCGACTCCTGGAGTATATCTAGATGAGCAAAGCGGATTTCGAAAGATAGGAATGAAGAATTTCCTTCAGATATTTTGTAAGGATAAGGAAAATGCCTTGGGATGATTTCAGTAGATAATGACTCAAGCGCATTTAGCACCACTACAACATTCCTTGAATCCTCTGAGAACCATTTGGTGCGCGACAGCTTTTAGAGTTAACGAAAACAGCAAGTTTTTTTTTTACTTAAATGGAGAATGACATTTGTTGAGAGTATATATTCTTTCATAGCAAGGGATTCATTTGAGGTAATATACTCATGCTACTGAAAATTCTGGTGAAACACAATCAGAATCCTATAAAGGGAAGTGATCTTTTTTTGACAGTATGGGTCTTTTTCTGAAACTCCACAGATATTGCGGCATTGTAGTATCAAGAAACCACAGTATTCCAAGGTCTGACTACAATAACAGCAATAGCTGCTACTCTGCTCTCGTCGAGCCGGAACTGTATGTTAGGCACTAACGGAAAACCGTTCAGTCCGGGAATCGATTAACTCCTGAACCGAGCTTAAGCTGTTAGTAAAGATATGAACATGTACTTGGCATCAACTGACAAGATCTCATTCTTTCCCTTGATGGCCACATACTAAAACAGATAATCTTGTTAATATATGTGAATGAGAGAATTTGCTTTTCTTGGTACTTTAACATAGATAACATACACAAACTTATGTGGAGAAGGATAAAGTTTGTCCATTTCCAGAAACTTTCATCATGTTGGTCCCACGAAGATGTACTTGGTTTCTTTGACAGATTTCGCCATACAACTTGAGCATAATATGAACACTAATCTATGGCGGCCGAGGCACGCACGAAAGGACATTGTTGGCTCTTTTCTATCACGAGAATATAGGGAATCTATCGCGATTGTTCCCGTTGGCAATGAACCTTTGCATGTATCAGCGTCACAATTTGGATCAGTGCCAAGTGGATTAGAGGTCATAGGTAAGCATCATTGGCACCATGTATGGCTAACACAAGTAGTATAACTTGCCGAAAGGAGGAGAATAATACCCCTCAGCAATGATGAAAAGGTAAGCATAAACGTCGGTGGATTATCTGATCCACAGCCCTCTCATCCTCATTAACAACGACACGACATAATCTCATTTGATGATCGGCTACGTTTCATGTGTGAATATAAGCATGACACAACTTTCGAAAATCTTTTGAAGGATCGACACCAGCACAACTGATATTGTCGAGGGAATGTTAACCCAAGAGGATAAGGCTTAAGGTAAATGCTTGGTGGATCAAGTGACAAGAACTTGCACATTCTGCTGATAGGAAGAATAAGCTTCACTATTATTTCATGGGATTTCACTTGCTCCATCTCACAGCCTAAGTTATTGAATCAGGTATCATCTGCTTCTATAAGTCGATCGGACGCTGACTAGATATCAACCCTTATAAAGCACAAAATGAGTACGAGATGTGATTCTATAGTATTTCCTCCTTTCGGAATTAATAACAACATTACATCACTGCGTATATCATGTTCTCCCCCGCCCTATTTGTGATGGAAGATCTGGTTATTATTGTTACATCATCATTGCACCAGAATTTCTTTATTCGTCATAACGACATAATAAAATTATATCAATGATCCAGGATTGAAGTATATAACTTAAACTATTATTAGTGTTTCATAATAATTTTTGTAATACGATATTTTATCATCCGACATACAATTCGAAATATGAATAACTTTAAACTTACATAAATTAATATTATAATTAAATTTGAACAAAGAGAATAATTGCTTATGGACTATGTCCTATAGTACATACATTCTTCTATACACTTATACATATTGGCATTGCGGTTCAATTCCATGACTTGGACACAGGGACGGAACTAGGTTCCGTACACTGGGGACAAAAATGAAGAATCCACATATTTATAAAAAGAATTTATATTTCAATTGATGCAAATCATATAAAATTTTAATCAAATTATAATATTTAAAAAAATCATAAAAATTATACCAAAATTTCAAATTTAAATGAAAATATTTGTGCACACTCACTCTAACGTGGCTCCACCCCTACCTTAACAACAATAGCAATTTCCTGTTCATGGTTTAAGAAGTTGAGCATGTTCAAAAAATTTGGTCTTTATTTTGATGTTGCTGTTAAAAATACTGAAAAAGAAAAAACGAAAGCACAAATAGGGGGAAAAAACATAAAACCAAAATGTCCTCTCTGCTGATATGGGACCGGCGGTACCACCAACATCCCGGCGACAGAGGCGACACCGTACAGCGGCAAACTGGTTTACTTCGTTTTCTAGGTTTTCTTCTTGTTTCCATGTCCCTCTAATTTCATCCCTCACTTATTGTCGCTACCCAGTTCATGAATTCGCCTATTTGTCTTCTTCATTTGATTTTCTGGGCTCAAAGTTTTTGTTTTTATGAAATGGGTCTGATGGATTTGCTGAGAAAGCTGGTGGGTATTTCTGAATTGTCTCTCTGCTGGTTGGTTTTTTTTCTCCTGAGTTTAGGCTGTGGAAATGCATGTGATTTTTTCATGGTTTCGAGTGTTGGTTTTGGTCAAGTTTGGAGCAGACAAAAATGATGCCAGGTTTAGGGTTAAAGGGATCTGGATTGACATATGATATGGACGATCTAGTGATTAGGTTGTATACTGGAAAAGCGTGAAAAAAGCAAAGCAACATCACCCACTAATCCACCAAGTGGGGTTTTGGGGAGGGCTAGATCTACACCCGTTACAGATTTGTAATAGAGGTTGTTTCCTGATGCATTCAGAAGGTGTTGAACCATGGAACTGACGGTTAGGAGGAGGAGCGGCTTACCACCAAACCAAGAGGGACCCCTCTTGACATACCAGAAAAAGCATGAGTTGGACAATTTTTCGTGTTCAATATGCATTGTTTTGTTTTTGCATGAATTTTATGCATATTTTTCTAGTTTTAAGAGGGATTATGGTTTGGATGTTGCCATTTCTTTGTGGATTGGAATTTTATTCAATGTATGGGGGATTTGTAGGAGGAATTGATCTCGTTATGAAACTTGGGCATTGACAGAAAAATCATGAGTTGCAAGGAGTAAATAGTGAAGTGTGTGCAGGGGTACATAACCCTTGAACTCTCTCTGTGTCTAGTTCTGACTCTTGAGGGTAAAGTGTTTTGTTTTTAGCTGGTATTTTCAAGTCTGAGTTGGATCTCGTTTCCTCAAATATGCTCTGCTTATGAATTGATGACAGTGGGTCTATCATCTATGCTCTTGGCACTGAGTCCTTGATGAGAGGACATGTTAAGTATGGCTCGACACATACTTCAGCTCTTGGGGTGAATTATATCCAGATTGACAGATTAAATATGAAATTTTAACCCTGATTCACCTTCCTGAAAATGCATATGCATGGAGCATAAGCATGGATGCTTTCCGAAGTAACATTTGTTTCATCTGGGAATTTGATGCTGTAATTATAGACTACCCTTTTCAGCTACCTAAGTTTCTGAACTTTGTTGTCAGCTCATTCTCCAATGATCCCAGAATAGTTTAACTGTGATACAAACCTGTTGGCAGGAACCACTAATTTACTACTTTTATAAGCTGTAGAACTGTTGTCACGCCACCTCATGGCTAGTTTATCATACTATGAGTCATAGGTACTGTCTGCTGCTGTTCACTGTGTGATCCTTTTAACTTTCATTATGATGGATTCTTAAAACTGATGATGAAGTAGCCTAAAATATGTTTATTTTTCGTTGTATTTGCCTGTCTAAAGCTTCTCGTATATGTTACGAGAACTGTCAGCTATGCTCTGAAAGCTCTAGTACATCATTGTTGATTGTTTACCTCATTACCCGTTAATTGAATTGTTTGTTTTGGTCGAATATTACTATAAAACTCGAAAGACTTTTCCATGTTCTGATTTCAGCTACGAATTTCAGTTCTTCTTTGATTACGTAATAGTTAAACAATTAAAATCATTTCTTATTTAGTTTGTTCTAGAATCCATAGTTGACAGGTTTTACAGTGTAGACATGTTATTTGCTTAATCATATCCTTGAGAGAAATCTGCAAGGTGTAGAGAGACTGGTGTTTACCCTTGGCTAGAATGTTTGCTTCCATCTCAAGCTTCCTAGTTATAAGCGCAGGCAATGCTGGAAGACAAATTCATGGAAATTAAGGTAGTTCACTACAGTTTTCAGTCTCTTTCTTTGGTAACTCGGGTCGAAGAACCTAAGATATGGCCCATGGTGTATTTGTTCTGCATAGCTGTATATATCTTCGATAATTTATATCCTTTTCGGATTTCTTCGCCCGCTGAAAAATTACTTGTAGTTCAAATCATTTTATTAACTACTAGGTAGAACCTTGATTCTCCAAACAAAAGCTCGTTCGAGAAAGGGAGTTGCATACACCAATGTGCTGCTATAGGGATAGAGAAAAATACAGAACAGTGCAATTATGATCAGGATTGGATGCATGTCGACCTCATAGGTTGTTTTTTCTAAAATTCCCTTTGATGTAACGCGGAAGTTAAACAAAGTCGATTCCTAACATAAAGTATATAATGATGATGTCATTATGCCAAACCAATGAGGATAACATCATGCTTCTCGGTATGTGTCCTTTCTAATATCCTCTTGTTATGTGTATCTCATTGTCAAGCTTACATATGGCGCTATAAAGTTGAAACTTCATTGTTAAACTCATTGTCATTTGATTCTTCGAGGGGTGAGTTGGGATCTGATAATATATTTTATCTTGTCTTCTTCGAACCATAATGCATGTTAACTGTTGGTTTCTCCTTTATATTAGGTAAGAATGCATTTGCTGAGTTGATGGTGATTGATGCTAGTGATAGACTTCTGTTTTCCACCTTTTGGCTTTTTTTCAAAGAAATTTGAATATACAACGATCAGTAAATCAAGTTATATATATTGCTCCTTCCATTTTATTTTTCTCACCTTTCCCTTATCTCTTTTTTGTCATTTTCTTTCATTTCATTACCAGTCAATGCACAAAGGCTAATTTAACAGTCGCACCAGCTGCTAGAAACAAGTGAATAGGCATCAGTGTTCTCGGAACATTTGTCCTCGGGTTGAGAAATCATAACTGTTGCAGGCTGACTGCAGCGAATAGCTGATCTCATTTAATGGAATAACGGAACGGCTGGTTGTTTGTAGTGAATGCCTAAGGCCATTACCATTACCAGTGTACCATTGTCTCAATTGACCATTACCGATGTACCCTTGTCTGTTGTGTGTGTGTTGAGAATACTAGTTCTTTTTAAGTTTGGGAAGTTTATTCTTTTACTCATCTCATCAGAATAATATGAGCTGTGGAGCTGTGCATGTTGAAACAGCGGGTTGCCTGGTTAGAATATCGCTTGTAGACCTTAGAACTTGTCGTTCATATTTTGCTATTCTGTTGAGAATAGTTCAAGTTTGGGCTCTTTTTGCTTTGTGGACAGATGAGGAGAAATCTTAAGCAAAGCTTCATTAGGAAAACCAACATCTTTATTTTCATGTAGATAACTAGGAGCTCGTAATAAAATATTTATGCCGCAAAGTGATATATTCTTGTCATGAAGTTTGACCTGACGCTTCCTTTGAGTAATGTTTCCTGCTTATTGATCTTTGGTTGATTGCTAGAGCTAATTAGTCCTGTTCCAGATCCATATTGCTCTGGCATCCATCAGCATTGGAACTAGCTTTCCCTGGATTTGGAAACTAATGACATCATTTGCGCCACCAACAAACCTCTGGCCTATGAAAATCGCTGGCACGCTCGGCTTAGCCCCTAGCCTCTGCAGCGCCTTCTCGATCTCCCTTCCCATTGGGATCTGGTCGAGCTCGTACACAATTGGGTTTGCTCCATAGCTGCTTATGAGTTGCTTCATGGAATGGCAGATGCAACAGGTGCTCCTGGCAAAGATCACCACGGGCTTCTCCTCCACTAGACGCCTCAAAATTGAATCCATTGCTCAATTTCTCAATTGGATATTATTTATCAGGGGATGAAGAGACAGAGAATGCTACGCTATTCAAGAAGGTCGGTATGTTGCTCGGCTTAGGTGCTGAATATGTTGACTACTGGTTTTGGATTGAGGCATTCCAGCACTTACAGCTCCTCTATTTATACATGATGTTTAGACGGTTGAGTTTTGGTGCTTCTTCCATGTGATGATAGAGATGAAATGGAATAGGGTGAACTAGCTAGTGAAGTGATGTAGATTGTTTGATTCTTTCTTTATTTTCTTCCGATCATTGGCTGATCATGATCAGTCTTACATCATCGCTTTCTTTGTATGGATATCGTTCAAATGGTATGAGATATATGGGTTGGTTCCTTGTAGAGCACATGTATGTACGATTTTCTGTATTTAATATGCAAACATGTTAAGAGAATCTAACAAGCGTTGTTTTGTTATTATGATGTAGAAGTCCATATTGTCTTTATGCAGCGCCTCGGTGGTTGTATATCATATTGGATATATAACATGACGTCGGGAACATGACGTCGGGCATCAGGATTTATGCAAAGGAAAATATTGCTTGGTTGAGCCAAAGTCTTTGTCAAGAATATGTTCTTGCATGGGCTAAAGTCACTTCTAAAGGCTCTCCTATCTCCACAATCTTCCAGTGCAAGATTTTGGATTCAACCGATGGATTTATATTCCATACATTGGAGACATACAACATGATCACGTCTCCTACGAGCACGTGCAACGAGTTCTTACTCGATCGTTGTACTAATTAGATTTTAGAGGTACCTTACATGTTCTTGATGAGAAAAAAAGTTCTTGAAGGTGTTTTTTCTTATTCTCTCATTATAACGTTGTCACCTATCTGTTCACTTACCCAAAATTAACTCCATATCAAAGACGACAGGTAACCGATTATAGTTTTTAGGAACTCGTTATAACCGGAATAGTTTTTTCTTGTCACGACAAATGTGCCCTTACTTTTCTGATTCTCCTAAATAACTCATCCAGAGAAAGGCATATTTGTGAATCAAATAGGATCAGATACAATGAACAGACAAGAAACACATGTCTCACAGTATAGGAATCCCAGAAAGACCCAAACAAACAATGAAAGGACCATAAATCTTTGAAGTCGCAATCGTGTTGCTCGTGGATTCCTTCTTGATATATATGAAAATAAAGGTTGAACCAGAAACATTCTGCACAATGCAGGGACTACAATATGAAAACCTGATGTTTCTATCTAGGTTTGAACTCGTGAGAAATAAGTTCTATCGAAAATCGAATTGATTTGGTAAGAATAAAATCATAATGAATCAAGATTTGGTGCTTGACAGAGGCTTTTAACTCCAGAAGAAATCACAATTCACAGGCCAGACTTATAAGAGACGGAAAAGTTGGTCCTGTGCTCCTCATGCCCTCGAGACAGTGACCCCTCGCAGAACTAAGGAACTTGAAGAATAAGGATATTAAGTATTTAGATGTATGAATTGATGAGGAATAAATAGGGTACGAAAAGATAAAAAAAGAATTCGGACAAAATTATCAATCAAGACCGACCTGACCCTATTTTTAAGACACAACAAAATAAAGATGATGGGATAATACTTAAGGTTACCTTCTAGATATTGTTAGAAAAAACTCTAACATCTTAATTTAGAATAATTAAGGATTGTTTTTATTTTATTTACTTGCTTACTTATTTTATTTCTTATATTTTATTTTAGTATAATATATTTTTTGAGAACATTTGAAAATGATCTTTTTATTATTTTAACAAAAATAAAATTATATATATTTCGTCATCTTCAAATCCCATCATTAACAAAAAAAAAAAAAAAAAAAAATACATCAGAAGAAACCAGCTTCGTGCTTCATTATACAGGAAGCAACTTGTTTGAAAGGACTGTTCGTGAAGAATGTGTAGCTTTCATTACATACTTTGACCTTACTGTTACGCATCAGTGGTCCTAACGGAGGTGTCGTTCGAGTAGAATTAGGCTCTTCCTTCGGAAAAACCACGCCCAGATTGTTGAATCAAACATCGAAATCAATGACATGCCTTCCTGTGTGCGGAGTATTACTGTATTATATATGTATAGACACAGGCGAGCTGCATGACTTCGTATACTTTCTACGTCCTAAAAATAATTTTTTAAATTTGTTTATAAAAAAATAATACTCTTTTCGTTTGAAAAATACAAAATTTTTTCTTTTTAAATCGCTTCAAAATATATACAATATTTGTTTTATTTCTATATTTGAAATCAAATTTATATTAAATTAAACGCAATATCTCATCACATCTCAATAACTTCTCTCACATACTTTCACATCAACTCTCATCATTATAAAAAAATAAAATATACTCAATTCGTTCTAATTTATCTATCGTTTACACAAAAATACACATATTAAATAAATTTAATTACACATCTTGATGACACAAGAAAATTTATATTATTGTCTTTATTAATGATAACTTATTTAAAGATTATAATAAATGAGTCAAAATATGAAGAATAATAAATATATAGATAAAATTGATAAAAAAAAATTTATCTTTTGTCCAGATTATCTCAAAGGACACATATTTTGGAACTCCATAAATTGAAACAGAGGGAATATTAATCAAATTTAAATCTCACACAATTTTTTATACGCGTTAAGTTGTTACATATAATTCAAAACAGATGGAATACAACATTACTCTAAATGAAAACCTTTTCATCTAAATTTTTTCGATTATCTTTATCGTTTATTTTATATCACATCATCTTATGTCATATTATTATTTTTCCATTTTTTCTCTTTCACTATCATACAAAAGACAAAAAAAAAACATTTATATCAAATTCAACTCATTTTTTTTTATTTTTTGTTTAACTAAGCTCATCATCTTGATCGTTCGACTTCCCAATCCTTGGAGATCACATTGCACCACGACTAAAACGAAAGAGGGTTTTATTATTCATTTTCAACTCATTTTCCTAACTGCCCCAACTCATTTCCAAAATATTACTCGTTTTTCTAGGAGTATTATATTATCCTAAATTATTATTATATTATTCATTTTATATAATTTATCACGAAAGACCATTTGAGTCACCTAAATTTCTTCAGGAAAAGCCCATTTTTTGCACCCGCGCCCATTTTCTGTACCCAAGCCAATTTTCTACATCTTATAGATAATCCATTTCTCTGTAAATCTATAATTCTCTGTAAATCTATAATTTATTAATTATTTTTATTTTATTATTTAAATTTTTCACCGAATACGTATCAAATATTATCATTTCGTGCAGGTCTTTTTACATTCTCATTATCCAATACCTCCAATCCCGGATTAGTGGTGACGACATGCATCGGATGAAACAAAAGGATGAGCTCATAGTTTTGCAGTGCGTCTTCAATTATGGAATGAAATAATAAACACTAGTTAGTTTAAATAGTTTGCGTGCCTTCAATTATAAGATTTTATTTTGATCTATGTATTCGTGACTAGTGGTAATAAAGAGAACTTTATATTTTTTATTATTATTATTTAATTTGAGCTTTTTTTTAGAACAAGTTATTAAAATATATATTTTTTCGAAAAATATATATTTTAAAGTTCAATATTAGACTTATTTTGTAGATTTTATTCTGTAAATCATGAATATGTATTTATTTTTTATAATTAGTTTATATAATGAGAGTTGTTTGAGTTTATGAATTATAAGCAATGAAATACTATCACCGTCCCATTTAAAATTACAACGGTTTAATCCAACACCATAATTTATGTGTGTGTTAAATTAATAAGAAATTATAATTTTTTCCGTGTTAGTGGGTGAAATAAAGAAGTG
Organism: Drosera capensis; assembly: GCA_001925005.1. Taxonomy (NCBI): domain Eukaryota; kingdom Viridiplantae; phylum Streptophyta; class Magnoliopsida; order Caryophyllales; family Droseraceae; genus Drosera; species Drosera capensis. Next base: position 17,811 of record LIEC01006183.1, read on the forward strand.
AAGAAAAGAAGAAAGAGAAATGATAGTGGGTGATTTAATACGATATAAAATAAGAATATTTTTATATAAAAAAGTTGATAAATAAGAAAAAATAATTTGAATAGGATGGTAAAAAAATAAAGTGTAATTTGAATGGAAGGAAGTTAGCAAAATGTTATTAACTTCGTCCCAAAATAATTATATTATTTTATCTTTTTGGTCCGTCCTAAATTATTTATAACGTTTTCATTTTAAAAAAATATTATGTGGTTATTGCGTGTTTGAAAATTAAAATTAAAAAAAATCTAAATTTATATATATATATATAATAAATATTATAGTTATAATGAAAACTATGGGAATATAACAAGACAGACATTTTGAACAAATTGAAAACATAATTCTCGGGGGACCGAAAAGCAGTACTCGTGATTTAAACTCCCCGAACGACTACGACTTTATTGACTAGCCTCAAACACGTATTTCATGTCATTATTTTTCTTATTACTAAGATGAAAATCATTTTTCGAATGATGTCGTGACATCATTATGTCATATCATCCACCAATCAGGTCATGACACACAGGATGATCGATGGTGTTCTTCTATATGGTATGACGCCATTGGTAAATGCGGTTCCTCCACCGTGGAATCACTCTACTAGAAATTACTCTCTTTTGAGTCACGCAACCCATGCTTGAAGCATCATCCAACAAAGTGAAAGGTAAAAACACGACACACACCAAGCACTGACCACACTAAAACGACCACCGCCATCAACCACCGCCGGCGCCGGCGACATCTTCAACTCCGGTACTTCACTCCCTTCCTCTCTTTTCTCTTCTCTCGTCACTCTTCTACTGCTATTTGTTTCCATGTATATTTTCAGTAACAACATCATGACTAAGGATCCGGCGGCCGTTGCCAGGGAAACTTCGCCGGAGTTGGATTGGGATTTTGCGATATGGGTTTTGTAGCTTGCGAAAAAGGGTGAAAAACCCATTGGCGATTGGTGCGGAGAGTGAGTGTAGAGTTTCAATTTGGGTGTAGAAGATAGGAGGGGAGGGGAATCGGATGAACCCTAGAGTGATTTTGGTGGCGGCGAGTTGCTCTGATCCAATGTTTGATTCTTTCGGGAGATATGCAATGTTCTCCAGATTGGGATTTTGTTGAAGCAGTATGGAATCTTGTGATTGTTGGAAACAGGTTTAGTGGGGGAGAGAAAACTAGGGGTTAGTGGAGGAATTAATGAAGGTAGGCGATCTTAAACCTAAAGCGTCAAATGACTTGAAAGGTAGGCGATGATCAAAGTGTAGGGAACTCATGAAAGTAGTGCACTCCCTCCTAATCGAAAGTGCGACCTTTTGTTTCTATGTTTGGTTTGGAAGAATGCCTAATTTGGGTGTGATGTGAAGCTTTTGGGATTCGAAGAATTCTTAAGTTTACTCTTAGTAGGTATCATCTTGACAGAGGCAGCCAATCAAGCCTCCTAACTTGTTATTTTTCTTTTCTTGTGCCCTCCTCCTCGTGCTCTTGCTTCATCCCACTCCTCTTCCCTGTCGTTCTTCTATTGACAGTTCTTTTGCATCCAGCAGTTTGGAATCACGTCCATTCCTTGTAGTTAGTAATGGAAAGAGAGTTCTTAATCCACAAAAGAAAGGTTTTATGTGTGTATGTCCGAGGAGATTTTAAGCGATGTCAAACCAGACAAGGGTTTCAACCTAGTTGTCTTATTTGTAAGCCGATGATATATTGGCATGATGGCAAAAGCCATCGAAACATCGAAGAGATGTTATTCCCATTATTTCTGCCAACAATTATTATTCTCAATTTTACGTGAAGCTATACCCACGGAAGTCTGATTTCCTACGAACTTATTTGTGCTTAGGTATTAGAGAGAGAAATAGAGGAAGGAAAGAGGGAATGTCGAAGGTGGCAAAAGTTCCATTGCTGTATGGATTAGTTTTAGCACTTACAGTCTTCCTTTTGGCTTCATCAACAAGCGGCTCTAAGCAAGCAGGGGCTGCTAGAAAAGAAGATATACCATACATCAAATGCCAAGTTTGTGAAAAACTTGCCGCTGAATTACTCCGCCAAGTACAGAAAAAGCAAGCTGAGAGTTCGCCTAAAAAGGTGAAGCACTTCGTCTTATTTGGTTAAATTCATTCCTGAGTTCATTTTTTGCATCGTATTAAATTTGTTAATGATGCTGAACAGATATCGGAGTATCAAATCATTGAGTTTGCTGAGAATATCTGTAACTTGAAGAAGGAAGAAGCAGATTGGATTTTGAAGATTGATATAGTTGAGAAAGGAGATAAGTTGGAGGTACATGAAATTGAGATTTCCTATTAGTTTTGGTGCTAAATGTTTCATTGGACTTGAGCAATGTATATGATTGCTCTCAAACTTCTATTGAATTTTCTATATAGTTTTGATTTTATTGTTACTAAAAGAAGTAATCTCACAGACAAGACTGCTCGTTTCACTTCGTTTTATAGTTTGCTGCTGATGATTTATTAGCGTGCATTTGCCTTTTAGGAGAACTTACGATCTCATAAATCATAATATGTCTGACATCAATTTGCCATTTCATCTGGGATTTTCAAAATTCCATTTATTTGATCCTATATTTTTGTGCGGAGCCTATGCTGTTCTATTAGGTTCAGATAGTGTTCGTTTGCTTTGACTTTTTGGTTGATTATGCTTAGGTTTCAAAATTTCGCTGATCAGACCACCTTCCTCTTCCAGCTTGTTGATCAAGAAGCTGAAGGGATGTGCAACTCAGAGTGCAAGACCATAGAGCGGGCATGCCAGGAGGTAATTTATTTGCTACTTTGCTTCTGATATCCACTGTGATTGATTCTGTTATCCAAGCGTCGATGCGTCGAATCTACTTTTGTTGTTCAATTTTTTGTTTAATTTTTTAATTTTTTTTCATGGTGGATGGTTCCAATATTAGTCAATGAAGTAACTTCCTGCTTTTGATGGACCAATCATGTGGTTGCAACTCAGAAGGTTTTTTTTCTTGAAGAAAGGGCTGCAACTCAGAAGTTGATCACTGAAGAAATCTTTCTTTTGAAGAGAGATGTATTTTTTTCAGTTGATATTGTTTTTCATGTTAAATTTATTTGTGCTGAGTATAATCGTACAGGTGATTGGTTACGCTGACACCGATGTTGCTGAATTTCTGTACAAAGGCAAGCTGCATTTGGAGACTCTTGTAAATTTTCTATGCAAGGATCTCACAAAAGCATGCAGCACCACGCCTGCTCCAGTTCCCAAGGTACAGTTATACTAGATTACTGTATTATTTGTTTTGCTCTTTAACTTAATCACATGCGAATACACATGGCTCTGGACTGAAGAACCTTATGTTGACGAGGGCTCGTGTGTGAGCTGATATCATACTTAATGGGTTAGCGGCTAGCCAGACTGCAGATTACAGAGTTCTTAACTCTGGTCAATGCTTTATTTAATAGCTTTTAAATTTCTTCTTGGTTTGGACTAGATATTTTAGACCAAAAAGCATTAGTTATGTGCATGATGCTACCGTATGCTTGAATTAGGATCGGACTCCGGGGGAACCTTTCATTCCAAAGCCAACTAAAGATGCTGAAATGGACAAGATCTTGAGATCAATGGAGGTATGCTTCTCCTTTTCCTTTCTATCCCTTGTGCTCCTTCAACTATCAACTCATTCTCTCCATTACAGGGTCTGCCAGGTGCCCCCGGCATGAAGATGTACTCCAGAGACGAGCTGATGAACATGAAGAATTTTGGTGGTGAGGGTGCTGATGAGGACGATGAGGATGACGAAGAAAACTTCCCTTCCCAATTGGTATTATAAGATTGCCCTATTTTATGTGTTTACAATATCTGTAATACTGGCTAAACCATTTTCCATGGATGCTGTTTATGCAGGGCAAACTTTTGAAGGAGAAAGAGATTAAGAAGGCCAATTGGAAGGAAACGATTGTGAAACAGGTAAAAAGCGCAGGGGAGACTGTGAAGAGACATGCAAATGATATCTCCCTCAGCTTGAAGAAATGGTGGATTGGGAAGAAAGCAGCAAGTTCAAAGAGGAAACCAGCAAACAGCAAACCAGAACTGTAGAGGCAAAGAAGAGGACTTACTTTCTTTGTTTTTGCTATTTACAGTGTTACTTGGTCGTTATACATGAGGGACAGTCACTGTAGTTCGAGTTGTTGAGACCGCAACCTTCTACGGAGCTTGTGCACTTCCGGGAATCGAAAATTTTGCTGTGAACTTGGTTCGTATAATGCATAAACTTTTTGGAGTTCGTTTTTTACCTTGAGGTAAGAATTATCAGGCTTTATTTGGAAAATAGCAGCTATGGCAAAGCCTGTGCATCGAGATGTATGAAATCTTGCAGCAATACAGGTTGATGGCAGATCAGTCATCACGGGAAAGCGACCTGGTGGTTTATCATTCAGCATGTATTGATGCAACCAGAAATCATTGTCATTACAAAAAGTTAATGCCGTTACATGTACAAGGCATGTACCACCTGTGTTTCCTCAATCTACACGGAAAGACAGTTTTACTGATTACATCCTGCACATATCTACCACCTAATCTTTCGCGCGAGAATTACCAAACTCACAGGGTAATATGGTAGTTTAGTAATTAGTCAAACATCCCCTCCCTTGAAAAAGCAGCCATTTTCTCTAGAATCGGCTATTGTGGTGGACTGGGCTTTACACGCAGAATTTATGTTGGATACAGGTATGTAATGTGGGACTTGTATTGGACATGAGTTAAAAACCACGCAAGTACCAAAACAAAAAACTTGCATTTCATAGGAATTACTACCTCCATCAAGACATATCAGGGTGTTTTACTAAATCTCGGGTTGTCTCACTTTCCTTGTCTAGAAACTCTAGGAGTTGGAAATACAAGATTATTGCTATTTCGATTTTTACCGTAAGTTTCTATGCCAAATTTTACTCTTAAGAGGCTAAGTCACATAATCACAACCCATCGTTTATTTTTCTCTTCCCACAATCCCACCCACGCTCTACTGGGAATGTCCACTAACTTTACCAATTCAGCAAGACTTGGTTTGGTATGATTTCTAACTGTGATAACTGTTTTGGATTCTTTAACCACCGAATTCTAATTATTTGATATGAATTTGATATTTTAAAATTAAAAATCAAAAATAATAAACTGAATTTTAGAAAATATGAATTTCATTTTTAGATTCCCATTTTTTTCAACATAAATACTTCATTAATCCCAGATAAATTATGATATTACTTTCTCTCTCTCATAAAAATTACAACACTTATTAAATTAAAATGTCCTAAATAAATTAAATATAATATTACCCTATTTGAAAAAAAAAAAGAAAAAGAGATGGGCTGTGGTCTGATCCGAGTCGAACCATGGATCGGTCCTGGACCGAACCGTTACCTTAACCGTCCGAGCCGATCAGGGTCTTTATTTTTTAGGTAGGCGCGCCTGCTGAACAAATGATCCTAAGCTGTCGGTCCCGAGCCGATCCGGATCCGAACCGTCAATTTTTTTCTTCTTTTTTTTGCTTCTCTTTTTACATCAATAAAAATCTAGTCGATAATTATTAAAAATGAAATTTATTTATTTATTAAAATCGTTCACAATTTATACTCTTGCGGATTAGGAGCTTATAATCTTACAAATACAAAAAAAAAATACAATTTCTATTATTATTTTTGTGTCGTTCATATCCTAATCTAATGTGGTTAAGAAGTTCTTCGATTCATTCTTCTTCTCCACTACTTCCAAATGTTTGATCCATCAAGTTATTAACTCGATCGTTTTGTATTATCCAATCCTTCAGCACAATGCACATCTCCAACCTTGTCAGAGACAATCTACTTCTTTTGTAATCTAAAACACATTCACCTGTAGAAAAAACAGACTCCAAATCTATTGTAGAGATTGAAAAAGTTCGTAGATTACGTGCCATAACAGAAAGAACGGGATAATAAAGCGATTGAGTTTTTCATTAATTTAAAAGATCTAAATTTTCTACTTTTTCGTTGGTGGTATACATTGTTAATAAATTAGTTCCTACATATTGTGTAAATTCATTATTAATAGTTGTGGATATGTCGTAAAAAGAGGAATTTTAGTTTTCAAACTTCTAATTGTGGAATCATTAGTAGCATTATCTAAACTTATTAAGAAAAACGTTTTGTTTTATTTTAAACTCATCGGTAACCTTTAATATAGAGCTACTTATATTTGTTTCAATATGAGGGTGCTCAAAAACATCGAAAAGCAAGATTTTTTTTTTTAAAATCCAATTTCTATCAATAAAATGACAAGTGATACAAATAAATACAACACTAGAAATAGTAGAAAAAATTTCAATTAATTAATTTAATCTCTTCTTCTTCCATTCTCTTAAAACAGTCTCTTTTAAAAGTTGCGCAAGAATAAAATTGAACGATCGAATTAAAAAAATGTCGTACATATTCTCTAAATATATCATGCGCAACAGTTATGAAAACAGATTTGGTGTAAATAATATATTCTACTACTTTATGTCGATGTTGTTCATCGATATTATCTAAATTGGAATTGTGTTTGATCGGTTTCTTTAACCCCTTGTTTCAATATGCATTTCAAAACATGTCTCCTAAATGTGCTAGTGCAATAACCAAAAACCCTCATGTTTACCTAAACGTAACTTACAAAATACTCGCATCTTGTCATTCGTCATGTCTCGAAGTTCTACGCGCTTCCACACATCATACATCTTTTGTCTTTCGTCACGTACTTTCGATGTCACCTGTCGAGTCGCATCAGAAGACGTATCGACCATATTATCCTCAGACTCAATATCAAGTTCGGGTTGAAATCGAAAAAATCCTTAGGGATATGCGACGAGTCGTCCGTCGACCTTCTCGGATGCTTCCTCATTCTTGAATTGAAATTTGAAGCGGAAGCCATATGTGAAAACTTTAAAAACTTAGAAAAATAAATAATATAGAGATGATATGAAAGATTAGAAATGAAAAATGAGAATAAGATGTTATAGTTGAGATTGTGATAAATTGAAGAGATATTTATAGAGTAAATATTTAAAAATGAACCGTTGTTTTAATATAGTCGTTGGAGTTTTTTTTTTTAAAAAAAAAAAGATCGACTAATTGTTATGATTTGGAAAAAATAGTCGTTGGGACATTCTTGTCCTTTGATTTATTTTCTAAGCCTGAGTAGAGAATCTAAGGATAAACCCAAATAAATTATCCTAATTACTAGTTAGGAAGACGTGCATGGGGGCTTTGGGAATTAGTTGGCCAAAAATAAATGAGTTTAATTTATGAAAAGTTAGGTTGGATTGGATTTGGAAGGATGTGGGGAATAACCAAAAATCAAAATTGTTAATGGTCCGGGATCGGTTCTATTTCGATTCGGTTACGGTCTGATTTCGATCCTTATCCGATTTCGATCCTTTAACGAGCCGATTCGATCCGTGATCTCTTAGATCATCGGCTCGGCACGGAACATATGATGGGTTCGAAACCCATTGATTTCAGGGAAGTGATTGGCACTCCTCTTAAATGTCTCCCATCATTGATTTCAGGTCGGAACCCATTTGCTTCGGCCTCATTACATCATAACAGCAAAATCCAACCTCTTAACACCAAACCATTAACCCCCGAACTACACCTCTCCTCGTCAAAACCACCCCAACCCACCCCAGATTCCAAACCTGATCAGCTCACCGGATTATGAGCGTCTGGAGAAGATAGGGACTGTGCTCCGCCGCAAGCCGATTCGATCTCCTCTCCTCCGACACCGAATGCGACGCTGCTCCCTGCGCCATCGCCGGAAACAACAACACGATCGGGGCGGGGAGTCGAGTGAGTGATGGGAGACGGTGGAAAGATGAGAGGAGACGAGGAGAGGCGAGCATCGAAGAGAAGTGGAGGAGGGGGGGCGGGGAGGAGGAGAAGATGAAGAGATGGAAAGCGGTGCGGTGGGTGTCAAGTGAGCCGGGTCACGACTAATAAATTCGAGGATAGAAGTGTGATCGATGTTACAACACATCAAATATTTGTTTTTTTTTTAAATAGTGAAATATTAGTATTATTTATTATAATCATGTTAATAAAAATTTGAATGATGGATTTTGGATGAAAAACGAAATTTTTTAAATTACGTCTTGAATATTATAAAAAAAACATTACAATAGTTACGAGACAGAGCTATTGTTTGTTTTTTACATGTTCTATGATAGAGATTTACTATCTCCGATCCATAATTATTATAACATATACATATTTTGTATTATCTTTGTCTCAAAATTATTATATCGTTTTATCAAAATGATCACTTTCAAATTATTGTATGGTTATAAATTAAAAAATCTATAAAAAAAAAGATTGTGTGATTTAGAATTAGAGTTGAAAGAGAAAAGATATAAATTTAAATTTTCTGCACAAAATGAATGTTCCAACTATATTGAGATGGAAGGAGTATTATTCACAATACATATGAATATAAATTTGACTTATATTCATATGTATTAAATTATTGAAATATATAACTTACACAATCATTAAAGTTTCACGATAAATTTAAAAAATATATATGTTTGATTATCGTTACATATATGTCAAAATTTGTATCGATATATATGTAAAGTCAAAACGTTATAATAATTATGGAACGGAAGGAGTAGAAATTATTCGGATTATTTGTTACTCCCTCCGTCCCATAATGCATATAATATTTTTTTTCCGGTTGTCCCAATTTACTTGCAATTTGTTTAATCTAAAAAAATTATATCAATTATATTTTGTTAAAATATATCCATCATCTTTTCACAACAATCTCACTATCCCTAAAAATATTTTTTCATCAAATAATATATAAATGCTCGACACATATATAAATTTTTATATCGAATCAAATAGATATAAATATTATGGGAAGGATTATTTTATTTTTCTCGAGAATTATCATGTTGGTCCAATTGGTTTCTCCTGTATATATTTTTGTTTTGGGATCAATGTTGTCTATCCATAAGTTACAAACTTGAAATCTTTTTCTGTAACAATCAAGTTTTAAGGAAGGGACAACTTTTTGTTTTCTTATGATTAAAATTTGAAAATATGAGAATGATATATATATATATATATATGACAAATTTTATTTATTTTTTCAAGGAAATCAGTGAGATAAGGGCACGATTAACCAAAATCATTAAGGGATCTTGGATTGGAAGGATCAAAATGTGTCTTATCAATCTCTTAAATTATCGCACATATTTTTGATGGTGGAATCGATTGTTTATTCTAAATGTTAGCTACATGAATGCAGATCGTAATTATTGGTTAATCTAATGTTATCTCATCCTAATTTAATTATAACGATTTAATCAGATACAAAATTTTATATGTGTCAAATTTATATGAAATTTGAAAAAAAAAATTGAAGATAATATGATATAAGTAAGGATTAGAAAAAAGAATAATAGAGAAGAAGAAAGAAGAAGAAAAAATAATTTGATTATATTAATATAAATTTATTATCAAATAAAAAATAAAAATGTTATATTTATATTGGGACTATCAATAAAAAAAATATATTACAATTAAATTGAGAGAAAAAAAAACATTGATTTATTCTATCTGTCTCACTTATTTTGCAATAAATTGATCGGGATAATAAGGTATAAATTGATTTCGATAAATTGGACAAAAATGTCCTCACAATTTGGCTCTAAAATGCCCATGCAAATTTGAATTCTGAAATTCAAACACCCCACGCTCCAACAAGGGTAATACTATCAATTCACAAAAATACAACCTAAATTTAATAAAGTTGTATAAATCTTGAGACTATTATATATTTGATAAAAAGATATAAAATATATGAGATGAAAGAAATATGAGTTTTTTTTTAATGAACACATCTACCAGCTTTTTTCCGAGAGAATTGTCATGATACATATTTAAGACAGATGAATTACAATCTTTAGTTTACCCTGTGCGTGAATGATGCACATTGGTATTCCCTTTTTATTATCCAAAAACACTCATGCCAGGAGAAAACTTGCGGCTACCACCAATGACCCATATACAGCATACGTGGAACAATGAGATCCAAATTTCCATCTCTTTTTTCCCTCCACGAACTTCATTTGAAGATCCATTTCAAGCTACATTTCACATGTTAAAACTAGACCTCTATCAAAACTATAAATAAACCCCAAAACCTTGATCATCTTCACAACACTCCATAGAATCTCTCTTTCAAAGTTCCCCAATCCTAGAAATCAATTAAGCTTCAATCACATTGGTCAGATGGGTTTGATGCTAGGAAAGATCACGGTGGAGACACCCAAATACGAGGTCGTGAAGTCCACCGATGAGTACGAAATCCGGCAGTACGCGCCGGCAGTCATAGCCGAGGTCACATTCGACGAGAAGAAGGAAAACGGCTTCCTCGTCCTAGCGAACTACATAGGCGCACTCGGCAAGCCCCGGAACACCCGTCCCGAGAAGATCGCCATGACTGCTCCCGTGGTCACCAAGGCGGCAGCAGCGGCAGAGAAGATCGCGATGACTGCGCCCGTAGTGACCACCAAGGCGGGTGGTAGGGGCGATGAGTCGTCGGAGAAGAAGTTGGTCACAATGCAGTTCATATTGCCGTCCAAGTATAAGAAGGCAGAGGAAGCGCCTAGGGCGTTGGACGAGAGGGTCGTGATCAGGGACGAGGAGGGGAAGAAGTTGGCCGTGGTGACATTTAGTGGCGTGGCGTCGGAGAAGGTGGTGGAGGAGAAAGCGGAGAAGCTGAGGAAGTTGTTGGAGAGAGATGGGGAGACGGTGGTCGGAGAGCACATGTTGGCCGGGTATAATCCTCCCTGGACGCTTCCACCGCTCAGGACTAACGAAGTTATGTTGCCCGTCGCCTGAGATTGCTGTATGGATCTGACTGGTACTACCGCAACATTTTCCTGTGCCATATACTACTATTAGCCATATGTATCTTTGTGTGGCGTTTATGTAATGTAACTTGAGGCGTTTCTGTTCGGTTCGGTTCTGTTCTGTTCTTGCCGATGGAAAATTTATTCTCTTTCTTGATACTCCAGTCAATCGATTGAGTGGAATAGTGCCATCGTTCTTTAATCTATTGATGTGCAATGGTTGTGAGATCATACGCTTGTGTTGGTTATGTGTGAATAGGCATTATAGATTACTGGTCTTGTTCTGTGACAGTCGGCGTGATTGTTGTTTGAGGTCTATATACGCCGCTACAACTCTACAAGATTTAGACCAAGCTCTTGATGCAGGTTTGTGTCGAGAATATCGAGTGACATTGACAATTGTCGAAGGTGCCAATGTAAACTCGAGAGCTGCCTGGTCTGGGATAAGCCCAAAGGCACACACTTCGGACCTTGGACAGCACGTACTTTGTTGCCGTTGCTGCGTTTGTGATTTCCTTGGGTCGTTTGTTTAGCTGAGCGATTAACTATGGAGAAAAGCTGAGGAGACGAGAAAGGGTGTAATTTGGGTCTTCCAGATTATGTGATTAGCACCATTAATCCGCTCTCCGATCATAGGATAACGAATATTAATTGAAGATAGCGGGCATGATATGTTGAGTTGATGGTCCTGATTCTAGGCGGATTGATCGTGGAGCAAAGGCACGCACCATGCGGCCTGACACGGTCGTGCGTGACTTCCCTGAGCACGGGTGTTCTGATGACTCTGCGTGTGTCCCACGGCCGTGGGGTTCTGTTGAGATTTTTATTTCTCAATTTGTTTTTAAATTTGTTGTTGGACAAATCAAACTTAAGAAAATTAAGATTATTTTGTTTGTTTATAAATAATCTTTATAATAACAATATCAGTTTTTTTAAAATATTGAATTTCTTTGACGATCATGTGTTTTTCTTATCTTCCAGGGTTTTTCCTCATTAAATTGATATGTGTGAATAGAACTTGATATTCATTCTGAGGATTCCTTGACGTGATTATTGTAATTCAACAAGTGCTATCTGCGAGTAAAAACAGATCTGATATCAAGTTAATAAAAAAGAAAACAACAATTGATAGGGATGATATACGATACTCATACGTGAAGATTACAACACATGAAAAGAAAACAAATTGCTCTATGATATTATTCTCAGATATCTATCTTCAGTTTTTACACTTAATTAAACTATTGTAAATAGAAAAGGTTTACAATACTATTTCTGGATAACAACCATAATCAGTATCTGCCTGCAAGTAGTTACTCAAAGAGTCCTTCCATCCCTTGTTAGAACAAGTTTTTTTTGGAATTCTTATTTAAATTATAATATTTTTATATTTAATAATTATTTTTATGTAACAATATTCTAATTTTATATCATATTAATTAATTAATTTATTATTATTATTATTATTTTCTTTTTCACTCATTTTTTTAGCTCACACAGATAAAGAATAAAATTATTATTAGGAAGGAATAGAACATTACTGCACTGGCACTTGAGCAGTGCAGAAATCACCGAGTGTCAACAATTCGGCGATTTAGAACTCCCCTTTCCCGCTCATTCCCATCTCGCTCGGCGATTCTCATCATCTTCGCTTTTAGGTCTTGCTTCGATTCCGCCTTATCTTTTCAGATTCGTTTATTATTAGTGGTTAATTTCATTATCCAATTATGATACTGTTGTTCGTGATCGATGGAATGAACTGCTTTGCTTCGTTGTTTTGATCGGACTCTAGTTTCCGATTCAAGGTTGTGTTTGTTGATTTCTGGAACTTTCTGTTTATCACATATTTAGGTTTTCCATAGATTTTTTTCCCAAGATAAAATATCCATCGGTATATTTATCTGGATCATTTATCCAGAGTGACTAATTTTTGAAACTTTCTGTTTATCATATATTTAGGTTTTCCATAGTTTTTTTTCTAAGATAAAACATCAATTGGTATATTTATTTTTTCAATATATATTATAGATTCAAGAAAAAAATTAAATCTCTAATAAAAATGACTAATTTCAAAACAAATTATGTTTTAAGAGAAAAAAACACGTGCCGTCAACAAGTCGTGGAAATTGTGGCATCTGGATGTCAGGAATGTTTTCTTACACGGAGAGCTTGATCGTTAGGTTTACATAGAGCATTCGAAGAGTTTCGAGAGCAAAACCTGTCCTTTGCACATATGTGAATTGAAGAAGGCATTCTAGGACTTGAAACAAGCACCTACAACATGGTATAACAAGATAATTGAGTTTTCTTTATTCAAAACGGATACTCAATTGCGTCATTAAACTCAAACCTATTTGTAAAAGTTTGAGGTGAGAAGATGACAACTGGTCTTGTCTATGTGGATGATCTTATCATCACAGAAGATCATGAAGAGAAGATTAAACAAACGAGAACAAATATGTGGGTACGATTTCAGATGAAAGAGCATGGAGAGGTGAATCATTTTTTGGGTTTTGAGGTGAATCGAACAAAGAAAGACATATTCTTTCACTTATTGTTTCGATTTTCACGATTCTTCATTGATTGCTGGAAGTTTCTGGTTGGATTAGTTGTGGATCTTGGAATTCTCTTGAATCGATCTTCAATTGATGTTTGATTGAATGCATAGATGCTGTTGTAGTTTCAACTTCGTGATTCTTTTCACTTGTAGTTTGACTCGTAGATCTTTAGTGAACTATTTAGTTCGATCTGCGGTTGGAGATACGTTTCCATCACTGATCGTATGTTTCATTTTGTGATGCTGTTAGTTGACTAGCAAAAATTTGTGTGCCAATTGCAACCTCGTTGAAGTTTGTTGTCTCGCTGATTCGATTTTCCAGTTCATGATTCTGTATACTGCACGCTTGAAACTTTTGATTGTATTTGTTGCTGATTGTATTCTACAATCAGAAACTTCTTGAGAAGTTCTCGAAACGATCTTGAAGTGAAATTTCATTGACCGCATAGTTCGTGATGTAGTATCTAGTTCTTGATTGATTCATTGTTATGAGAGCAAAACGCTCTTCATTCTATCTGCGGTTGAAATTTTCCTCCTCGTTTCAGTAACTGATTGTATTTTATATTTCATGATCCTGTTAGCTTATTTCGTCGAATTTATGCTACAATTTATCATTCTGGTACTTAAACTGCTTTTGTTTGATCTTCAGTTGGAGTCTGTTGTCTCACTGTCTCTGTTTTCCAGTTCATGAAACTAATTGTTGATCGTGTGAGTTGATTCTATTCGTTGATATGAGTGGTGAAATTCTCTTTGTTTGATCTTCTGTTGAACGTGTTTTTTTTATGCTAAGTTAGCGAAAATAGATCAACTTCAATCAAGAATAAACTGTTTGGAGTGGTTAGCATTAGTTGATACATTAAAATTTCAGCAGCAGCTGGGCTGCGGTTGCGGTTGCAGTTGCGGTTAATGATATAATCTTGCCCGATTTGGTGTTCTTGATTTCGTTTACGGTGCTCAATTATTGACAACCGCTTAAAGAACTGATTTGCTTTGATCTGTGAAGTGGACTGTTTTAATTTGATATACATCAATCGGCATCCTACTCAGATTGCCTTGGAATGTATGTAGTGCTGGAGCTCAACAAGATGCCCAAGAAGGCCTTTCTTGTAGTTGAAGATTCGAAGGCTAATGATGCAGACATTTTGAAGCTCACAGAGATACTGGGAAATCATAGTTTCGAGACCATGCTCACAAACAACTATGAAGAAGTCAAGAGTATCTTATTGGAAGGAGATGTTAAATATGATGTCGTCATCATAGATCGAGATAATGGACCTAAGGTATGCATATATTTTGCTCTTTCTGCGACAAAAGCTAATGTTTCCGCTGTGAAGATACTTGAGAAAATTTATATTTTGCTCTCTTCTTATCTTATTTCCCCTTAGGTTGCCAAGTCTATAAGAGAGATGGTTGTTCAAACTGTTGTCATCGGCGTCATCCCTGATGAAGGTGATCTGGAGAGCATTGAGCATTACTACAATGAGGCTGCCGCAAACATCCTTCGGAAGCCTTTAGCTGTGGAACAAATCGAGTCAGCCCTCAAGAAGGCAGGATTGATCAACCAAGTTGATGGCGCTGATGACGACGACGATTTAGGAGATGATGACTACCAAGATGATGGTGACTACCCAGATGATGGTGACTCCCCAAATGATGATGACTCCCCACATCATGCTAACGAGCCATGGGTTACTGATGATGTTCATGCGCCAGAGAACCCAAGATTTGGTCAATCAGTGTTCGACATCTCAAGTCATCAAGCGATCGAAGACACCCTGATGCAATCAGATACCCAAGGTCAGAGACTCTGAACAACCCAGATCCTAGCAGTACAAGCATGCAAAATGAAAATCGTACCGCCAAGATCCCCAATACTGATGTGACTGGAGAACTTTCTAGCATCCGTTTGATCTTAGTTTTTAAAGGAAATCCCGAAGGATTTTCCTTGGTCAACCGAATAGCCCGCAAATCCGGAGGATCCTTTAAGCCAGCTTTCGTTGACGGGCTCACCACCACAAAGTAACTCGACACTCAGCGGGTTTTGATGGCCTGGCCTCTCCTCACAATGTGAGGAGTTAGGCTGAGTCGCTTACCATGTGGAGTGGGGTGATCCCCCGCCGTTTGATCTTAGTTCGTCACTTATTTAAGCAATATCAACTATGCTTAATGCTAAATTTTTGCGAATTGCTCTTATCAGAGCTCACCACCAACCTATGTCTCGTAGAAGTTGGCATCTTATGTTTTCTATGACATATTTGAATAAACTGCTGCATGCATGTCTGACTTGTGCATGGTTTCTCTTGAAAGCTCTCTGCCATGTTCTATTAATCAACTTGAGTTGGGGGAAAAAAAAAACCTCTCGGTGTGATTTGGTTAGTTGATATCCTAAATAGGTTCTTGCTGGATGAGCTTGATCATCAATAACTTAATCCGAGTCACTATTTCAGAAGTTTATCATTACTTACAGCAGATTTATATGTTAGATCTGATTTTCTGCAGCGTCTCAGTCCAACAACAAGATGGCCCTTGTTGTAGCTGATACGAATGTGAGTCACTACGAGAAATTATTCAGGGAGTTGGGCTATTCTGTATGCAGTGCACGGGATATAAATGAAGCAGCCATCCATTGTATGGACTATAACTTAGATGTTGTCCTCATAGATATCTGGGATGGACCTGAGGTATTCTGTCCGTTTGATTGAGAAAATGTTAATGTTACCTTTAAAACTTCAATGCAGCATATTTAACTCTGTCAATCTTTAGGTTGCATATACGATACTGACCCACCTGGTCGACCTTGATGCCGAGCCTATAGTAATTTCCGTTGTTGCTGATAACAGTGCTTTATGGATGGAAAAACCCCAGTACATATCCCAGAAGATAGAAAATGTTGTTCGAAGGTTCATGGTTGATAAGCAGCTCCTGAAACTGGTATCTGGAGGTAAAATTGCTTCAAGTTCTGTTTGTCTGAGCATATTAGGACTTGATCAGCTATTCCGCTTATTGACCTCCCTACTTCAGTTAGTTGCTTGATGGCCAAGGTCATCTGAAAACTCCAGAATGCAAGACTATTCATGATTCAGAATTTTATCATCATTAAGAGCATATTGATACTTGTCTGCAGGTTACTCCAAAACAGATGAGGATCGTGTCCTTGTCATAACTGATAACACAGTGAATGACTGCGAGTTATTACTGGATGAGTGGGGATATGATGCCACAATGGAGTTTAATAAGGATCGCGCGGTAAACCTGCATTGGGAACTCCCCTTTGATGTTATCATCCTAGATATCAAAGATGGACATGAGGTATACATTGTCAATGGTTGGTTTTAATACTTATGGAACCTCTACCTCTACCACTAGCTTGAGCTTTTGATTAAAGAAGATTCCTCAACATTTATCTACACCCTGGGTAAACCTGTCTTCAGACAGCCATATCTTGTGTAATTGGTTCTTTTGATCTATAGGTTGCTAATACCCTACCCGATAAGTATTTAGTCATTGGCGTTGTTGAAAATTCAAGTGCTTTCAAGAAGTACGAAGAGGTTGGCGTTGAAAATGTCATCCTCAGGTGCAAAGTGGAGGAAGAGTTACGTGATTTGCTTCGAGCCATATCTCAGGGAAAAGGTACCAATCTATTCTTCTCTATCTGAGGCAATCACTACTGACACGCACTCATGTTATATAACCCCAGTCTCCATGATCATTTAACCATACTTAGGTTGCATGACTGTTTTCTTAGGATTTGATCAGCTATAAATATTCAGCTTATTTGGCCGTCTCTTGCTTGCATGATTGATATTGTTAATTAATTAAATACTCTCGTATATATATTGTCCGTTTATTCAGCAGCAGGCTTGAGGAGAAATAACAAGAGGGCACTTGCTGTGGGGAACAAAACGGCTGGCTACCAGAAATTATTAGAAAACTTAGGCTATGATGCCACCTGGGTACCCGATGTTGACC
Organism: Drosera capensis; assembly: GCA_001925005.1. NCBI lineage: Eukaryota > Viridiplantae > Streptophyta > Magnoliopsida > Caryophyllales > Droseraceae > Drosera > Drosera capensis. The sequence goes on from LIEC01006183.1 coordinate 35,267, forward strand.
AGGTCTTCGATATTCTCGAGAAGCATCACAAGAAACCCTTTGAACTTGCTGTCCTGGATGTCGGCGATGAAGGCCCTGGGGTATCTGTCTGCTCACATGCTAAATGTTAAAGCTGTCTTTGACATAAAATTTTGCAGATTTAATTCGGCCCATGTTTAGGTTGCCAATCTGCTGAAAACATGGGAAAAACTTGCAATCATTGGCATTGTTAATGATGAAAAGGATGCCAACTTAAAGAAATATATCAAGGAGGGCATCACACGTGTCATCGTCAGGAAGACAGTCGGTCTGGAGCTCAAGAAGGCAGTGACAGATCTAGGTAACTAAAACAAAACTATGTTTACCATTTTAGACAGTACTTATCCCTTATTATTCACTACAATCAATTTCTCTCCTTGTGCAGAAAGCAGTCACTTGCATAAAGCCGATACTGATAACTAGGGGAACAGATGATGCAAGCTGATACAAACAAGCTTACTCAGTTTCGTAAATGAGATGCCACGCCACGTACATTTTGCACATAGGTCAAAGAACTCGAGTGATGTGCATAGTAGCTGAAGGAGTTTCTAATCTGCTGATGTTTAGCTGTATTGCTCGTACAAAATTTCGTGTTTGAGATTCATCCTGTGCTGCGCTTCTGCGAATTAAGCGGAGGGTTGATAGTGGTTCTTGGTCATTTTCTGTTTTAGATGATGATGACAATGATGAGAGTGCATGAATCAAGCACGCAGATTTCCATGTTACCATAGAGCTGACAGGTGCAGAAAATCTTAAGTTCATTACATATGGTACTTCGAGTGACTTCGTCATCGCATGAAACAGGTGTTGAGAGTGTTGAGATTCTTTGGATTCTCAACAACATACTATACCTATGCTAGAAAGAACCTCAAAATCATCATTGCAATCTTTGGATTCTGTAGGACACCATGCAATTCTCTATGGAACTGGTCTTTTAACTAATTTAGAAACGCGTTAGTGAAGTAATCAAATAGCTTTCAGGATCAAAATCTTGAACTTTGTCAAATACAGCTTCAAACAAGCTCGCTTACGACCACATCAATGGCCAAAACTAAGGGTGTACGATGAGAACGATGTTCTAACTTGCATTTATGAATCAGGTGTACGCTAATTAGATGTCCAAATGACATTTTTGTACTGATTAAGGTGTTTGGTTTCATCCACGATTATTTACTGCTTCCTCCGTCCCAAATAAATTGCGATGACATCATTTCAATACATTTTGTTCTTATTTTTTATAATGTCAGAAAAATCTTAAACTGACTCGATATTAAAATTTATAACTTAATCTACCATTAGTGTCTCACAATAATTTTATAAAAAACGACGTTTGATCGTACTAAATTAGACCTCGAAATATTTGTCATCGTAATTTATTTGAGACGGAGGGAGTAGTATAATCTATAAATTTCATATAATTTGATGTAGCATATCTAAAATCAATCTGATAAAATAAAAATACTAATATAGCTTATGTTAGAATTGATTTGATTTTTGTGCATCACCATTGTTATATGTTGTTCCTTCCATTCCAATTTAGTTGTAACACTTAAATATTTTTTTCATTATTCAACAGGTATTTTGATTTTGAGGAGTTTAGTTTGTTAGTTTAATGATGCAAAAAAATTATATCATTGACTTCAGGTTAAACTACATAACTTATTAGTGTTTCACGATAATATATGTCTTACGACACAAATCAAACTTTATCTCAACAAATATGTATAATAAGAAAAATGAATTGGAGGGAGTACTACTCATTCTATCTCAATTTAATTACTATATTTTTTTTGATTAGTCTCAATATAAATATAATATTTTTATTTTTTTTATTTAATAATGAATTTCTATTAGTATAATCAAACTATCTCATCATCTTCTTCTCGTTTATTTTTTTTCCTAAATCTCACTTATATCCAATTATCTTTAAAATCGTATCTAAATTCAACATTCAGATAAAATCTTATATCAATTTAAATCATTGTAATTAAATTTAAAAAAAAAAGAGTAAATAAAGTGATCCACAGTATTGGACCTAACAATGATTGGTTATCATGAAATTATATCGTTTATATTGATTTGACAAGTATTAGTAAGTCCTCGTTTGAAGTTTGATGTAACAAGTACGTGCTCCTTGACAACAACTGCGAGATTCCGTTCCGAGATTTTCTATCATCCAATGTCATTCGAGTTCCATTCCTAATCACAAACAATCTAGGGTTTGGAATCCCCCTAATCGATTCAAGTTCCATTCCTAATCACAAACAATCTAGGGTTTGGGAATCCCCCAAATCGATTCTCGATTTCGCCTGAAATCACTGTGATTTGATCTTTCTTCACAACCCGAGAGTCGAGCAATAACATACTTGCTGTTCTCCATTTTCTGTAACAATGGCGGAGAATCTGAGATAGATTGCTTGTTCGGTAAACACAGTGACCTAGGTCCGATCATCATCGCCGTCGTCATCGTTGGAGGAGGAGGAGGAGGAGGAGGAGGAGGAGGAGGAGAATAATGGGGAGGAGCTGGTGGGGAGGAAGAGGAGAGCTTGCTTTCATTGTAGTTTATGCTGTTTTTTTCTATGTTTTCGTCATTCATCGATCGCTGCAGCTCTCTCATGGTTATTACATTTCTGTTTTTGACTTTTCGGTATTTTTTCCGAAATGAAAATGTGGTTGATGGTGTTGTGTTTGTTTGGTATTTCAGATTACCATGGAGTGCTTCGTGGGCTTCGCTCGGGATGGCTTGCTAATCGTCTGAATGTAAGATGAGTATTTGTTAGTTTAGTGGCTGAAACTTTGATATAATGTGTTTTGTTGCTGATGGGAACGGATGTGAATATTCGGGGATAGAATTATGTGAAGTGGACTACAATGTGTTTTGTGATTGAGTTCCTTAGCGGGATCATGGGTTGTTTGTTTTGGACTAATGGTTTCAAGGAATTGTGAATTGTATGGTATATGATCGGGAGTTGTATTCATGTAAGTGGGAAGATCTTGTATGGTAGACATTGCTTGGGGATTCATATAGGCTGTACCAATGTGAAACAAATTTAGATCAACATACAATAACATGTAAGTGGCCAATTTAGATAATTGTCATAGTGTTAATCATGATAAAGTTCCGATCTTCAACAACATTTATGTGAAACAAATCTGGTTTAATAGATTAAGGCTTGATATCTCATAATCCCTTGACTTCTACATCGTTATTAAGTTTCCTATATATAGATCTATTCACTCATGATATAGAGAATCATCACAATCATCATTAAACATGCAAACATCCTGATCAAAATCACGCATGGGGACAAGCAATGAAACTGGAATGACATCCTGAGCTCATGTGTCTGAAATTGTTCTATGTAGTGTTCCTTGAAAGGGATGGCATCGGCATATAAGATTTGATCATCAGCATATAAGTTACAAGGAGTTGTTTTCATGGTTGAAGCACCTTGTTTGACTCTATGTGTGTGGGGGCTAGTTAAAATGACTTTCAATCATGTTTCTTCTTGTAGTAGCTCATTTCATAAGAAGCGGAGAAAATCTCTCTTTCTTTCCTCATCTAAACCTTTGTCTTTCTTTTTCGAAGGATGTTTCTGATGCCCAATGGCGAAATTTTCGTCAGAACTTACCAATATTGACTGCTGTTTTTGGAGCATTCACTGCTGTCGCCTCGAGTTTGAGGTCATATTATCATTTGAAAGCTTCCGGAATGGCAGTTGTGTGGCTTTTGATTTCCCTGGTTTATCTATTATATTTGCATGGAGCTTGGTAAGATGTTTGATCCTAAATTATCAATATTTGCAGATACCAACTGACTTTGGTACTCACATTTCGCTGTTTTTAATTTTTAATTTTTTTGCAGCGTCATTTTCATCATCTCGATTGCTTCTTTTAATTTTGTTTTGGTCAAGGTGTGTGCTCTTCATCCAATTTGTTATTGTGCATGGAAAATACATTTGAACCAAACCAATATGTCACCCTTTGAGTTGGCTTTATTATTTTCTGACCGTTGTATTATTGAAATTACTTGTTAGTTTGTGTTCGTAACTTTAAATCAAACTGGACTTTGCAAATATTAAATTTTGAACTTAATTTCTTATCAAGTCTTGGTTTGTTTAGTTCTCTTTTTAAGTCTGTAAATTGTTCATATCTTGTATTTTTTGTTTGCTATCAGACTTGGTTCTTGTTTCTTTTCCTGGGTTTTGATGCAATTGTTAGCCATGAGAGGATCCTTAAACACACTTCATAAAAAACTGTGAGAGCTTCCAAGTCCAACTACTGTTCGTTGAATCATTCTTTTTCCTTAAAGTTAATCAGGATTAGGTAATTTTTGTTGGTAGTAATTGACATGAGCACCAGATTTGATGTTGGTCGGGTTATCCTGCCAAGTGCTGGATCTTTGAGCTCTTTCCATTTCTGGCTTACTAATAACATAACCAAACAATAATACCCTGTTAGAATATTATGCTTCCATATTGGTTGATATTGCCGTAGTTCAGCCTTTGTTCACGTAAGGAAATGAGAAACATGCTTACAGAGTCTTCAAGGTTTGCATCAAGATTATTACTGTTTATCATCCAAGCAATAGAAAAGACCATTATGTCTAGACATGGTATTCATCTATGAATCACAATAGCATAGTGCTGGGTCTGTACCGATAGTTTGAACTTTAACAATGATTTTATATAAACATCTGCATCTCCTGCGTCTATATTTTATGCTCGAGTAATGCTTATAAGATTATGTTATTGGCTTTGATGCTGCTAACTCCTTGGTTACCAATCTTACCTAGTGACTATCATACAGGTCTTTGCACGCACAAAGTACTTCTTGATTCTTCTATGGGCCTTAAATATCTTTTTCCTTCTATGTAACCGTGTATACGAAGGATATTCCTTTGCCACTTTTGGGTGAGTTTACTGAGCGTTGTTTCTTGTCTCTTTCTTCTCTACTTCTCAAAATCTGATCAGGACTAAAACTGGAGTGTTTAACTTCGTGATAGGCACCGATGGGCTTATCTGGACTCTTACCGTGGCTCTTTTAGGTGGCATATTTGCTTTAATTTTGGTAATTGTTTTTTTTATGTTATCTTCTTTAATGCATAATGTGTGATGGTCTGCCTCTTTTATGCAACTATATCTGCAATGTTTAATGCTTGTTGATATTGGATCATTAACTATCTCCTTTTATGCACACTCTTGTATTTACAATGGAGCTTCTGTGTTATTGCATGTTGTGTGTCTGATAGGAAAACAGTTGATTGGCTCTGGATATTTGCATATTAAATTCCCTAAATTCACTTTACTTGCTATATTTAAGAGGATTGAGTGCTGTTGAGGATGCTTGCGTTGGATCTAGAAAAAGCATAATAGCTTGGGTTAGGCATCAACATGATTTAGGTTTAGTTTTTCCTAATCTATGCTTCCAAGATGTTTACGGTAGCCGTGCAAGTTGGGTTGATTTCTACAATTTGGAAGATTATGGTTAGTGTAAGTGCTGAATCTTGGAGTTGAAGAAGTAAATTCTTGTGAAGTAAGAGCAATGATTGTACTCTGGTGGTGACTGTTGAGCTATATGCTTGGGCCGATATTGAGTTTGTTTCCTGCCAGAAATTCTCCCTAACCAGAACACTAAAACTCACGAGGTTTCTCATTACTATGGTTGATCTCTGTTTTGTGAGCTATTCATGGAATTCTCTGTCCTAGCTCTTTCAGACTTTTTTATTTTTATTTTTTTGATTTTTTTTTATAAATTACGACACCTCTTATTTTTTAGGGATTTCATAAGTTTGACTTCAGGTTTGTCTGCATGGTGGATTTTCTTCTTAGGACAACTAGCTCGGTTTCTGAATTCTTAGGGCATAGGTTATACTTCATTTGATGTTCGCATGTTTGGCAACTGAGACTTAGGTGGTTTGCTGAGTCCTTAATCCTTATCTCTGTTTTTTTCTTTTCTTTTTTCTTTTTTGTCTCCGCAGTTACTTTACGTATGATAAGCTTTGGATATGACTACCATTGGTCATACCAACAAACTCGTTTTGATCAGGAGGTAATTCTGTCAACTCTGCCTAGGCGAGTTTAAATCTGAAGCTTTAAGCCTTGCAGTGGTTTCAGTTGTGATAGTAAATGTACCTTTTTCCTATATGCACATAACTGGGAACTGTACTGTTGGCATCGAATTCAGTCTATCTGAAAGGTGACAAATACTTAAAGGTGCTACTAGTTGGAAACATCTGTACGAGTTTGACCTCTATACTGGATGATGAAAGTTTGACGTTTTGGTCGATCTATGAGATCAGATGTTAACATGACTTAGTATCTGATTCTTAAACTTCACAACTGAGCCATTTTTACCCCGACAAGTATTTATATTCATTCTGAGCAAACAGTAGGTCTACCTTGAGATATTAGTTTTTTTTTAAATAACCTTGTGATATTAGTTGTGAGCAGTGAAGTTGCTTACGTCAGTTATTCTCCAACTTTATTTCAATGTAGAAGCACATACGAAGTTGCTCTGTTTGTAAATCAGGAAGAAATTGCTACTTTCATTTGCAGGTCAGTTTAGCAGCTTTATACTCTGTTTATCTACTGGCTTCGTTGTCTATATTGCAAGGCGCCATAAGAAAATGTTTTAATGCATATCAGACATTGTAGGAGAGGAGTTTACAGGGTGACAAGTTCTTGTTCACGATGTACCTGTGCTATCTTGTTTATGCACCCCTCTATATAGCTGGGCCAATCGTTAGCTACAATGCCTTCGCTTCCCAGGTATGTTGTTCTTGTGAGTTTCTTTTGGTTCTCCCTGTTCATATGCTGCACTTTAGGTATAATGCATATTATGTCTCCTACAGAACTGGCCAATACTGGGACTGTTAGTTCCATTCCAAGGGAGTAAACACAAGAAGAAATATATTTTTGTCATTGCCTTTTTTATTTTACACTACTAATAATAGTGTAAAATAAGCTTATCTGTCTCAAAATAATTTTGCAGTTAGACCAGCCTCAGAACACGCATTCAACGAGGGATGTGGTTTTTTATGGATTGAGATGGATCTTTGCTCTGTTTCTCGTAGAACTGATGACACACTTCTGTTATTACAATGCCTTTGCACTCAGGTGACACTGCTGACATACTCATCTTATGATTATGAATATCCTGATGTCATTTTGTGATCACTGAATTAGAACTGTGCTGTTTGCAATCATGCAGTGACATTTGGAAGCAACTTCCAGCAGTGGATGTATTTATCATAGGGTATGGGGTAAGAGCTGCTTTTGTTATAAATTTTTCTTACTCGACGGGAGAAAGAAATCCATTTTGATGAAGAAGATAAAACATCAAAGATTCTATTACACTTGCTTGATTCGTTCCCATGTTGCTACTTCAACTCCTCTTAGTACACTGTCCCAATTTTCTTTGCTATTGTTTAAACATTCATACATTACATACCCTAGTTAACGATTGTATTGTGCTGTTGATTGCACTTCTTGCAGGTTCTAAACTTCATGTGGCTGAAGTTTCTTCTTATTTGGCGCTATTTCCGATTCTGGTCATTGGTATGCTCATGTTTTCCGTGCTGAAGAGAGATGTTTTCCCTTTTGCCATGCAAGAAAAGCATGGTTGCATTTGCATCAATAGTCCCTAACAGAAGGTGATTGTGGATCTGAACTTGTGGTGATAGGTTAATGGACTTGATTCTCCCGAGAACATGCCGAAGTGTATCAACAATTGCTACAACTTGGAAAGTTTCTGGAAAAATTGGCATGCTTCTTACAATAAGTGGCTTGTCAGGTGCTCTTCAACTATTATACCTTTTATTAGGCTTGCCCATAACCATCAAGAACGTGCTGACTTTGATTCTAAAACAGGTATATCTACATTCCTCTTGGTGGATCGCGGACGAAGGTGCTAAACGTATGGATTGTATTCACTTTTGTTGCAATTTGGCATGATCTAGAGTGGTATTGGCTTTGATCACTCTATCTCATCTTTTATCCTTTACATATGGCTTTGCGATACCTTTGAAGTACTTGGTAACTCAAAACCTGTTTACTTTGGCTACAGGAAGCTTCTTTCCTGGGCATGGTTGACATGTGTCTTCTTTGTTCCAGAAATGCTGTTTAAATCAGCTGCCAACACTTTTCAGGTTCTGTTATTTTTTCTTCTTTGTGAGAATCATTTGTGAACATGCATAATTTCTATATACCTCATTATAGCCCTTGACAGTGACGTCTGGGCTTAGATATAACGAAACCATGCTTAATCTGTCACCCGGTAGAGTTTTGGGATCACACGCGCTCAATGCTCATTGGCATGCTATTAGGACAAGTTTGAACTAATGGCCATGAGTTTGATTATTTGGAAACCCACAAGTTCGTTTAAGTTAGGCATGTTCTGTCTGCATTTATTTGCCAAGCTCAAATGGCTATCAAATGGTGGATCGTGTTTAGTTTAGTGTGTCACTTTCTTTTCTTTTCCATTTAGAATTCTGAGATTTCGTGCAACTATATTTTCAGGTGGAGAGTGCAGTTGGAAAGTTTGTCTTCCGTGAACTAAGTGCAGTTGCTGGCGCTGTTACAATAACTTGTCTCATGGTCTTTTCCTCTACTTTTTCACTCTGCTTCACATTCTTTTATGAGCATTTCCTCTTGGTCTGATGTGAAAACAGGCATGGCTTCATTAAAGTGCCGAAGTTCCACCACACGTATTGGCTCAAACCAGTGACTGGGATAATTTTTTATTGGTCTGTTTGAGCAAAACAAAAAGTGCATCTCTGTGTATGGCTACATGGCCGTCAGTTATTGTCATAATGTCTTCGCAAACATTTGCTGCTGCTTTTTTTTTTTTTTTGACAATGTCTTCGCAAACATGATTGCTTTTGTTTTGTTGTAGTTAGGGAATATCCATGGTTTCGTTAAAGAAAATGCTTGGTCTTAGTCTGTATGCTACGGCCTGAGATTTATATCCCCCTTTTCTCACCTGCTCATCTGAAAAACTTGGCTACATGACTCATCAGGCCTCTTTTCTTCTACAGATCGCCAATCTCGTTGGGTTCGTTGTAGGACCTTCTGGCATCAACTTGCTGTTTTCTCGCTTCCTTCGCAAAGAAGGTATGACAAAGATCAAACCGTTCTAGTCTATGAGTTGTCCTTCATGGATACTGAATCTTGAACGATTGCAGGAGTTCCAGTTCTCATGGGTATGTTATTCACATTCTACATTGGGACAAAGGTAAACCCTACGCACAGCTTAGAACACTGTCAGAGCATAATTGAAGGTTTACACCAGGAATCATAATGTGGAGAGTTGTGGTTCTTTTGCAGCTTATGTTTCACATCCGTGATGCCAGTCAGAGTAAAGGTTGAATGTGAAGATGACAACTGATATTCTCCATGATTGGCATGTGGTGTTGGTTTAGCAGCAATTGCAACGTGAGAACTGAATCAAGTAGTTAGAGTAACACGAGTAACCCAATGTTCGGCTTGTATAGATTTTAGTCAAGTTCTCGCCGATCACATAGGTTGTAGTTAGTGGGATGATTAGATTGCTCGGCTTTGAGGTTTTCCCATCCTTCACAGAGAACAAGTTTTTGACTTGTTCAGCTTCCTACCTGATTGGAGCCTAATGTTAACTTGATCTCACCACTTATCCTGTTGCGACCACATGTTTTTTCCAGTCCGTCCTTGCTTTATTCTGGTTTTATTTTCACAGCAAATCTTCCAAATAACTATAGAGCGCTTGTTGAGAGATGTCTATCATAGTCCTGGTGAATCTCTCAGTAACATGACTCCAGATGATTCAAGCAAGCTTTAAGGACAAACTGGCTATGATCAATAGTGCTGCCGATTTGAAGATCTGAACACTGCCGAGTACTCTGTATTTCAAGAAACCAAGTATGAGCTGCATCTCATTCAAAATAGACGCATTCGCAATATCTCATGAAAGCTGATAACGATACTTTGTCAGCTGTGGACGACTACCATATGACTGCAAAAACATATCAAAGGATGACAGTTGAAAGTGGAATCAAATCAATAGATACAAAGATTAGAGCTAAATGTTCACAACACAGTTACGAAGTGACTTCCAACTTCAGTGCTATCGAAGTATCATGTTCGAACTGTTTTGACAGTAGGCCTTCCTATTCCTTGTCATGTGATGAGCCATCAGCTTCTTCAACGGGCTTAGTCTGGTTAAAGCTCGATTTTGCGTTGGCGAGAAATGCAGGATCAGGCTGATGCTTGTCAGAGGGTTGTTTCATTGCCATGTAAATGTAGACCGCAACTAATACATTCACCTCTATAACCGCAAGGAAGCCACTGATAAGGGTCTTCGTGTAAGGGGACATATCCACGAGACCTGTCAAAAAATTTAAACAAGAAAAATGGGGAAGCAGTAGATTAAACTTCGAGAATCATCGGATATTATAAGTTAACATCTACAGCAATAGGAAGAACTGACTGATAACAGAAGTGGAGAAACCTCTACTATTTTTCCTCCAACACAAATCATCTCATGGAAATTGATTGCATTCTCATGGTAACTCTTGTAATGAAGTCATAAAAGCAAATGGAATGAGCAAAAAACATCCTCGAAACTCTAGGTAGTATGATCAAGTAGCATTAGTAACTTTCTAGAAGACTGCATAATTTTCACAAAACTCTTTAAAAAAAGCAGATAATGTCGTCCACAAATGACATTTGACTAACCATGATAAAGTCGTCCAATGAGGTATCATGAGCTCGCCATCCTTAAACCATGATGACAGAAGCTTTGTAAGCCAAGTGGCCTACACCTAACGAGGATGAACATGGATATTATCTTAAACTGGCTTCTTAGCCTTTGGAGATCTATTTCTTTCCTGGGGAAACAAGGGCACGTTATTACAAACATGATAAAAATCAAGGAAATGCCCTTGTAGGGTCTATCAACACATCTAACAATTCTATCAAAAGACCTACGAAAAATCACACACACACAATTCATCCTTGATAATCTAGTCAGAGCAGCTAACGCTACACTTCCTCAACCGTGTCCACTAAACTACAATCCAAGATCCTCGGCAACCACATTTACACAAGGAACACTAGCCACTTGGAATACATGTTCAGCGTTGCGCTACCCTCTTATCTTATATTCAGAACAAAATACCAAAAACCCTCAAATCCCCTACAATCATTACATAAAGAACAGCCTCTCCTACAACGCAAAGTTCAAAAACAGGATGTCTCAAACAATCTCACACACACACACACACAATCTTGTTCTCCAACGAGACAAATAAGATAGCTCATAGAGACCATACCAGGAAACAAGTTAAGCTGGAAAGCATAAACGATCGCAGCTGGCACTACCCACATGACAACCGATACCACCGAGAACTTCTTGATCACTTCCTCCATCGTCACCATAACCTGCAACAATCACAACACCATCAACAAACATATCCTAACCTAACTCGATAAATGCTAATAACACTCATTTTTCAACATTCCCTTACAAACTCGCTCCGATCAGTCCATTATCATCAAATCAAATGGGATTCATTAAACATGAGCGACGAGCTATTGGGTGCCATTTTATAAGCTCGAGCACACAAGCTATATATTCCTCGGCGATGACGTTGAATCACTAGAATTCGAGATTGAGATGATCGGCTGAAGAGGAGCGATGACTTCCGGTAACTGAAATTGGAATGGCGGCGGGTTGAGATCTGTTAAAGGACTACATTGTTATAATAGTGGTATATAATTGATTACAAGAGTTCTATATTTATAGGACTAATGATCGAGAATATGTTACGGAATATGCCTTTACAACGGTCATATTCCAACGACCATATTACTAATATAATAATAATATATTCTAACATCCCCTCAAACTCAAGATGGTTCTGAAAATACCAAATTGAGTTTGTATAAAGGATGAATCTGAATTTAAAACTTGACCCATTAGAACTGATTATTTGACCTCGTCCGTCTTCATGAGTTGGAGTCCATTTCCTTGCGAGATCGAGTTTCCATCCTCACCAGTCAGCCGTAGTCGAATGGGAACCGCCGTCGTGGTGGATCTGCGTGGTTTAAACTCACGCGATTGTTTATCGATCCATTTGGTGATTTCTTCACGTTCGGGGCATTGGAGCTTGGCTGATTGCTGCTCCAGCGAGATGGTTTGGAGCAATGTCGATTCTCGACGATGTTTGAAACAGCCCGATCCTGAAGCGGTGGCGAGGTTGGATACCAGTGCTTGATTCAGTGGTTCTATCGCTGGGAAATGGCATCGGAAGCGGAAGCGATCAAAGACCAAGCTTGGATATTTCGTCAAGCAGGTTCTCAGTGAAACAAACATCTCCATAGAAACATCAAAATTTATGCTGTGGTGGTTCGTGACATTATTGTTAAAATGTCAAGAGGAAAGAGACTGGGCAGCAGTCTGAACAACCCCTAAGGGGCTGTGTGGTAAAACTCGTTGTGGAAGCTCGTGGTGGCCGATGCGGCTCGGGGTCTTGCTGCCAGTGGATGGAACCGGTGGCTGCGACGGCTCTGTTCGAGGTGGCCGATGTTGAACTCAGGCAGAGATGTTGGTGTTCAAGGCATTTGATCGAACACTTGATGGTCTCGACGAAACCCAAATCCAAAGCGAAATGGTCGATGCGGCTCGGGCTCGTGGCTGGCGGACGGACAACGCCTTAACTGTGGGACGACGGTGGCCAGCGTGTGATATCTCATCGGCGAGTGGTGGCTGCTGGCAGCGGCAGTGGTGGCTTGGACCATTACCGGCTTGGAACTCAGGATCTGGTCAAGAGAGAAAGCCACGAAGTGGCCGGCTGCAGTGGAGCACCAATTGTCGCCACCGTGGCCGGGATCTGCAGCGGCGATGGGTGACGGACGGCTAAAGCAGGGGCGAGATCTGTGGCAACCCAAACATCTCATCCACGACTCCACAAACATCAAACTTTCAGAAGACAGTGTCCGAAGAATCCGACAATGGGCAAGAACCCATTGGAGTACTTCGAGTCGAACAACTTCAGAGTTCTGGGATTGCTGCCATGGACGTCAAGAAGCTTAAAGATGCTGGTCTCTGCACAGTGGAATCTGTGGCATATGCTCCAAGCAAGGAGCTTCTCCAATTCAAAGGAATCAGTGAGACGAAGGTGGACAAAATCATTGAGGCAGCTTCCAAGCTAGTTCCTTTGGGCTTTACTAGTGCCCAGGACCTCTATGAACAGAGGGCTTTGTCACACTCTCTGTGTCACTTGCCAACTGCCTGTGGACAAGGAGGGTGACGATGGGTAGATCCGGCGAGGTAGTGGCTTCGATCTACCATGAGAGGTAGATCCCCAGTCCCCAGTGCGTGGAGGAATCAAGGAAGGACTGGGTATGTGGCCAGATCTGATCCACGCTCACCGCACCACCCTGCGATCGCATCCGAACACAGCGCGAAGAAAATCCGAACTCACCCGAGGGAATCAGATCTGGATCTCAGATCTGGAAATCACCTCAGAATTGAAATCACTGATTGGAGGCAGTCGAAGCATAGTGTGGGTTGTGGGTAGTTTCCAGATCTGGAAATATGGAAAATCTCTCAGCGCGTCGGGTGACGGTTGTTGGCAGCGCTGCCGTCTGCTGAGCTGGGTGGTCGGCGCTGTTGGCCGGATCTCCAAAAAAAAGCAGCGGCGACGGCGATTGAGGATGGCCGGATTATTCCAGCGAGATTAGCCGAATAGTGGAAGCGGTGACAATGATCACCCGTTGATTGATCGACAGGTGATGCGATGGTCCGTGAGGGACCTGATACCATGTTAAAGGACTACATTGTTATAATAGTGGTATATAATTGATTACAAGAGTGGACTTATGATCGAAAATATGCTACGGAATATGTCTTTACAACGGTTATATTCCAACGGTCATATTCCAACGATCATATTATTAATATATAACTAATATATTCTAACATCCCCTCATCGACAATTTCCAGTAGAAAATCCTGACAAAACTCCTTTTCTCCTTTCTTCTTTGTTGTTGAATTTTATGCAAAAATTTGCATTTGTCACTATATCGACAATTTCCACGAAGAAAATCCCTGCAAATCTCATTCTGCATCATATTTTAATTAACTGAAAAGAAAATATTTCTTTTGTTACCTGTTTCAAATAGCCCTTCCTTTGCGAAACGAAATCTGGCTAGTGACTGCGAATTCACTAGCAATCAAGGACCCAACACAGCCTCACCAACCCAATTCAAGACTCCAACTTCGCTTCAATTAGCCAAAAACCCATATGCCTCTTTCATGCCTGCCTCAAGTCTCAGCTCTGAACAAGAACAACCAAGATTGAGAGGAACCCAATTGAAGGATCCAGTTCCGACGGTGTTAGATTTAGGATCTGGGATGCAACGGCGGCGCCGAAGAGAGCAGAATCGGCGTCGGGGTCGAGTGGTGAGAAACCGGCTCGAGGGATCCTGAAGCCGTTCAGGATGGTGGTGCGAGGGCTGCGGACTTGGTGATGTTGTTTGATGGAAGTGGATCTGGATTGTATCTAGATCTGGTGGCGCGATGATGTTGTTTGATGGAAGTGGATCTGGATTGTATCTTAACTGTTTGATGATTCTGTGAAACCCTATAGCTCATATGATCAAAAAAATAATAATTCTGTCGACCAATCAACGGGTAACCAGGTGCCTGAGGGACCTCCGCTCACGTATCATTTCAAGGAATACATTGTTATAATAATTGTATATAATTGATTACAAGAGTCTTTCGGGAATATGCTATGCAATATATCTTTACAACGGTCATATTCCAACGATCATATTATTAATATAATAATAATATATTCTAACAATATCAGAGGCGCAATCGCGTCGCCGATGGTTTACAGTTAGGGTTTTGGTCTCAGCTGTTCACATCAAGTGGGTGATTTCTATGCTTTGTTTGGGTTTTTCAATCCTCTTGAATCTTGATAATGATCCCAATTTAGTTGTCATTTTGTTATCGATACGAAAGAAATATATGAATGATCTGACGTAATGATCCCAAACGAAAGAAATATATGAATGATCTGATGTACTAAACGACTATCAGTTTCATTAACGATAACAATATCCTTAATGAAGAATTTAATCATAATCTTGAGAATTTAATTTTCGTTAAACAGATCTCGAATTCGAATCTTATGGATAAAAAAAAAACAAATATTGAAAAGCATGTATAAATTTACCAAAAAAAAAACATCATCATGTCTTATCTTGTTCAGTTTAATCCTCTTAAACAAGATCTTAAATGAGTTAATTTTAAATGGGAGAGTTCGATGCCGTTAACAAGACTTCCAATAAGAGGCAATATAGGAAGTATCTCCTCATCCTACATCTTCAACAGTACACCACGAACGGAAAATATAAACAGGTCTATACAATTCTTTACAAGGACTCTATTTTACATCTGCTAGACTCATTCCTAAATGAATCGAGCTACACCAATGAACACAAACTTTATTAAGTAATATATATAGGTGCACGACATAATACACCTTAGACAACCTTTTATGTACACTTGCTCGTCAAGCAAACTGAACTAGCCTACATTAAGGTCTCCAGGAACGACAGTATCGCCAAACCAGCAGCACCTACATCGTCGTCCAGAACATGTTCCTCAGGCGAGTGACTGATTCCCCCACGACAACGAACAAACAGCATTCCCACCTGTTTTTTTCACATGAGTTTGCAACGCAACATTAGCAAAAAAATTCTGGTGGCGGAAAACAGTAAGTTAGAATTGATTGTTCGAGGTTACAAACCATTACCGGGGTCAGATGAGCCATCGCCATTGCGTCATGCCCAGCTCCACTCATTAGCATGGGCACTTCGATTTCAACCTTACCAGCCATTTTCTTGAATGCAGTGCGAGCAGCAGACTTCAGATCTGAGCTCAAGTCAGGGTCGCACATCACGGCATTTGCATCATGCTGGTAGGACCCGTGAAAGAAAATGATTACAGAAATCAAAGTGAAATGAAAACACAGATAACAGAAGGCCTCAACTTTTGCACCAACTGCAGAAGGCCACAACATGTTTTTCTCTAAGTTGCTACTTCATCTGTAAGCAACAGCCAAGGGCCAACATGTGACAAAGCTTAATTAATGAATCTGGCGTGCTATGACAAAATTTCACGTGTGTGTGATTTTGCCTGATCTGGTTTGATAAGGACTTGATTTTATTTTTTCATTTATTTTATTTTTTCATTTTATTGAAAAAAAAAAAGTTTGAAGCTTGGTTGCTCTATCAGGTATGGTAATGAGACTAATAAAGCAGAAATAAACCTTGCGTTCAATCATGCAAGAAACAGATCTCTTGTCACAAATATCATACATCCGGCTCGATAACTCATGCAGAACAGCCTCACGCCCCATGTCATCTATCGTCCGTAAATCTATAGTAAATGCAACCTGGACATAAAAACCATAATAATTAGGATCTGATAGCCCGAATGGAATACAAAGGATACCTACTATGCACCAGGAGCCTTGCCTGCCCGGGGATGACATTACTTGCACTTGGCCAGCACGATATCTCACCGACGGTGCATACAAGAGAGCTAGAAAGAGAATCAATCATAGAAGCACTTCTTTCTTCGTATGAAGGTAGATAATCCCCAGGGCGTCTACATAAACTTTCCAACAGGAACATCAACTCTGCAGCAGCAGCCATGGGATCTCGGCGCATGGACATCGGGACAGTTCCAGCATGACCCTGTGAACCTGCCACCGTTACCTGCAGTGAGACTTCATATCATTTTTTTATTTTACAAGAACATAGACGTGAAGCATGAATTTCATTTTCGCATTGAAAGTAGCCCTGTCATGATGTTTCCAAGAATAAAGTCTATTATGTACCTTTAGCCTCGTCTGCCCAGCTATGCCTTTTACTAGACCAAGAGGAAGACCAACTGATTCAAGCACTGGCCCTTGCTCAATGTGAATCTACAGAGTGAAATGAAACCAGTAGAAAGTGAGAATCGACCCTCAAAACAGCCTGACAATTATCAGATCATAAAAGTAATAGACTTTTTAACCTATCCATTTTGATCCTCATACCTCCACGTAACCCCAAACAGACTTTGGTTCATACTTCATCTGTATCAAGCTTTCTTCGGTCGTATCAATCGAGCTCTGGCGGAGGATCTCCCTTAATGATCTGCCACTGAGTATGAAACATGCAATTTTAGCAACAATTTTTGCAAGAAACTTATGTTAACGTCACTTAGGGTGATGGGAAGAGACCTCTTGTCTGTTATATTCAAAGCTGAAGGCTGTAATTTGCCAGCGAGAGCAGCACTTCCCAAAAACGTTGATTGAAACCTAATACCCTCTTCATCACTGAAGGCGATAACCTGTAAACTTCAAGAGTGAGCATGGCTAATGAAAGTAACTCCAGACTCGCAAGTTAAATGACTTATAAATGATTAATAATGGAATACAAGACAAAAACAAAGCACCAGCATAGTGACTGTGACTGACATACAGGACACGAAGGACCTCAAAGATGACGGATCAAAACTTGCAGTTCGTCAATTGAAAAATCAGAATTGCGCTAACCTCAACAGGACGCTTCAACCTTCCCAACTTCTCAGTGAATTTTAGAACTTTCAAAGCAGAGATTGCTGATATGACTCCCAGTGCCCCATCAAAATTTCCAGCATCAACCACAGTGTCCTTGTTAAACAATGCCAAATACGTAAGTCTTTTGCTTGGCGGTAGATGCACAAATGAGGGTAAAGTTAAAAGGGGAGGAAGAAGAATTACCAAATGAGAACCAAGTAGAAGAGCTGGGGCACTTGGATTCATCCCGTCAACTCGACCATGTATGTTACCCATGTTGTCAATCCATCTGCATATAGATACCAGTCAGTATAACCTTCAAAGGAAGATATGTTGGCATAAGACTACTTACGTTGTTAACCCGGCCTCCTCCATCCATCTTTGGAAAATATTACCAGCCGTTATAGAAGCTGGGCTTAAAAATGTTCTTTCAAGGTACCCATCTACATCACTTACCTGAGATATCATAAATCCGAAATCATGTCATATGGCGTATGAAATGAAACATGTTATATGGCATATGAAATGAAACATGCCATGAGGAACAGCCAAGTGCAACTCCAGAAGTACCTTGCCCAGCTCGTTTAACCTTGACACGGCCTCGTCCCTAAGGATTTCTTGAAACAAATAGCTCCTCTCATTCTCAGCTTCTTGACTTCCTACTGCTACATCAAATCAAATAAGAACTTCTTAGCAAAAAGCATTACATTCCATTCAGAGCATTCTATGGAAACCAATGGCCCCACTTTCTATGGAAACGAAGGGCATGGTACTCAATTGGACACCTTGTAGATCATCTTTTGAGGTATCAAAGACTTGTTGAGATACAAATAATATAATGGACCTACTAACATCATCTTAAACTTTTGATAGAGTTGGTTCTTCGACATCGTATCACAACAGGTATGACAGTGAGGTCATGAGTTCAGTTCGGATTTTTGATAAAAGTGGTTCCACGACATAATATCAAAACATACAAGGTTAAGCCGAAGAAGAAGAAAAGGGAGAAAGACATAGATAACCGGAAGCATGGATACGAAACAAATCACAAATTTTTACGTATAGGATCCATTTGGTAGCAAGAAAATTCACTAGTACCGTCGATGAACCAACTCTATCAAAAGTTCGAACTAATGGTAGAAGATCATATCAATATATATCTAACACTCCCTCTCGCACAAAGGCCCATTGGGGCATGAAATGTGGACTAACATTGATCCACCCCATACCAAGTGCTACATATATAGATAAGGTCCACGTAAATAAACCATATGGGTGACAATAATTGGGGGAGGCTAGATACAAATCACTTCCAATTGAACAACTGGTTAAGCTAAGAAACAAACTATTCAATACATGTTTGATGAGTTTCCTTCCTATACCAAACAATATTTGATGGTTCTACTACCTTCATTGTACTAATAAAAAAACAAAATGTATGCTACGATTAATGTTGTTAAAAAATTTACGGAAAATTATGTTTGATCGTCAACCCGCTGGTCAAAACATGGCATGGAATTAATTGTTGACCAATAGAAAAAGGAACCTGTCTCACAAAATTATTTCATTGTCCTGATACAAAGGGTACAACAAAGTCTGTGATAACTGGAACTATCGAGAGTAACAAGGCATCACACACAAAGCATCATTGCGATATGAATCCATGGGTATCGACACATTCCTTTCAAAATGTAAAAAACAAAACGATAAAACAAGATACGGAAGTTCGGCGCACGCACCAGATAAAAAATGAGATGAGGAAATCGAGGACACGATCGCCACAACCACCAACAAGAATCGAACAGGTGGCTGAACGGAGAAGCGGAAACGAACGGCCGCCATCGTCGGCGGCGGCGGATGCGTAGAGAGATCAAAGCCACATCCGAGTGCTGATGCCTGCAAGCGATGAAGGCAGGCCAAGGCAGCACTCGGCTTGGGTTTGATGATTATGATAGCGTGTGTGTGTGGGGCTGCGATCGCAGGCAGAAACTTATTATTTGCTTGGCTGGCCAGTGCCTGCCACCTGATTTGTGTGGGGATTCCAAAAGTGGTGGTAGTAGAATTGGAGTTCCCAACCTTTCGTTTGTCGTTTATTGGCCTCGAGGTTATATCATCACCGGTTCACGTGTCCACATAAATAATCGAATACTCCACATATTAACAGGACCTATGCAATCTTACTTGGTAGTGAAAAAACTTGCTTATATTGATCTACATTGTGATTGACGTCATGATCATATAATTCATTTTTTCACACTTCGTAACATCTGGAGTATCAATAAGATCTATACAGAATTAACACTAACGGAGTCGTCGATAAGGACACATCAAATGAGTAAGATGAATGCTACATCGTCTAGGTTTTTCTGCTGATGATACGCTCCTGGTCTTAATTGATCGGGATGTGTCTTTGAAAAACCTAAATTGCTCAAAGCAACATACATCTCGTGTAGATTAAGATGGGATAATGTTTTGGGATTCTAATTCTATGATGTTGACCTCCGGGATCGGAGTAACGAGTTTGTGTGATTCGTGGTGAATAATTCAATATATTCATGGCGTGGTCCCCGACACTACACAATACCCAGGAATCACTTGATCATTATTCAATAAAAGGACGTTATGCTTTTAAAAATCAACGAATGGATTAGGAAGGAGACGACAAGGTTGGCGGATTCCCTTTCAGCTATCAACACATAAAAAGAAATTGGAAAAATAAAAAGAAGACGACAAGGCTAGCCGCTGCATAGATCAGCGTCAAGGTCCCATTCCTGCTGCCCTCAGCTCTCTTGTATGTTTTCCAAACAGAAGAAAAAATTGGAACTAAAAACAAAAAGAAAAAAAGAAAACCACGATGCCTACACAATAAACCAAACTGCCTTGACAATATCCACAACCCATGATTAGTAGTGCAATAAAACAAGTTCCTGGCACTTTACCTCCAAAGCAGGAACAATTAGCATTCGTTGGAAGAAGACAGAACGGGTATCATACAACATTGCATTTGTCTAAGACGAAATGTAATTAACTTCATTATCCAGGAAGCATGTCGTCCACATAAACGTGTGGACAAGACCGCAGTCCAGCAGTGTGATAAAAATAAAACAAGGATCTAAACACCAGGGTTGTGGAAATGGCTAGGGAGTTGAACAACTATTTTACATGAACATGTCACACTAGATAAACCCCAATACTCCATACATGTTTGTTCACTTATATCATGACAAACTCTTCTTCTTCTTCTTCTTCGTTGGAGTTATCAAAGGTATAACCACCGTCGTCCTCTTCATCATAGTAATAATCATCGTATATGAAACCGATTGACTGCTGCCGTTTCAGCTGCTCATGAATTCTAACTTTGATAGCTGTTCCCTGATGGATAGAAGGATTGCAGACATATATTAGCCGCAGGATGTAGAAAAGAAGATGAATTCCATAAAAGAAATGCAATGTGATAGTTTACCATTCTATGGCAACCTTCTTCAAACATCTCGAGGAATCCAGCCACTAAACGATCAGCATTCTCCACCCATATGTTGCGGCGCATTTCTGCAGTTTTTGCTACCGTTTGGATCTGCAAGATCGAAATCAACACTTAACAGTACACACATGATTATCAAAGATTCGCATTAAGCAAACAAAATTTCCATGTGATACATCCGAATACAAGAAACAAAAGAACTGCTAGTCGTGAGAAATTGCTAGCCAGTGTAACAACCGGCATCTGTTCTAGAAAGTGCAATTGGGCTTCCTATATAATGCAAGAGGGGAAGTATGTCAGAGGCCAGGACAGATGATCAGCTTTTACATAGTTCGTCTTTGTATGAGCCGCTGATAAATATTATTAGAAAGGGACCAAACAACCGAAACAATGAGGAATACTATCCAAATGGGCAATTAATGGTATAGATGCATTCATTTTACCTGAAGTGTATATTCAGCAAAGTAATTAATAATTGTTTTTGGAAAAGAAGCAATTAATTAATAATTGTTCATTGCTAATCATGTAAAAAAATAAAAATAAAAACAAGCAGGATCTTATGTGAGGCAAGAAGCATCAAAGTAGGTCACCTACTAGGCTATTACTGCTTCACCTTAGAAAATAGATCCAAAAATTATGCCAAAGCCAAGTAGGGTCGGGCATTAGCCGACTGATAAAAGCATTGCAACTAAAGGTTCTTTTAATCAAATATTGGAAAAGACTCGAAACAAGAGAAGAAACATATTTGATATACTGGTACCTTCTCCTCTGCCTTTTCTTGCTGCTGCTTAACTTTCTCTTTCAGCTTCTTCAAGCCCATGTTCATCCTAATACGCTTTTCCTGAGCAAGAGAATACGCAGATATATAGAAATGAATGAACCCAAGTTACCATGGAAAACATCGACCTTACTGCTTCCGGTACCTTAACATAGCTCAAACCCAGTTCCTTTCTAGTGTAACCACGAGCAAGATTGCGCATCACGTACTGATTATAGTCTTTGAGAATTCTCATTATTACATCCGAAGTGGATATCCCATCGGTTCGTTTGGTTTCTTGGAACTTCCCAACAGACTTCACCTGGAAAAAGTTATTGTAGCATTGGACCTTGCCATAAGATGCATTGAAGATGCAAACAGAAATTCACACTATTTGGAGGGTTGCTTATTTAAATAAATTATGAAGGAAAATATTACACTTTATGGAATAAATTGATGTAGCTTAAGGCACTGGATAAGTTGATAAACGGGTGTAGTACTGAGACGAAAAAAACTTTACATATTCATAAACATCGTTTCCAGCTCCACTTGCATCTGCATAACTGAAAAAAGGGGAGGAACAACGTATAGTTAGTTATTCAACTTAAGAAAGATAAAACAGGCTTACCACGTGAGACCTGTCAAGAAGAATGTTTAAGTGGTGGTAATGGAAGGATTGCTTCTATTAAATTTCAAAATGGAAAAGGAGCACTGGAAAGAAATAAAGAACAACCAAGAGATGCTGGGCACAAAATTGTAAAACCGATGTATAGAAGATTTGGGCTTGTGGCAGTCTAAAGATTGATTTCACAGATGCACATGACACTTTCTAGGGTCAGCTTTCCATTATAGTTCAAGTCTATGTGAAAACAACCTCTTAGTCTGCAAGGTCATATATAGTACACTTCTCCCCTAGCAAGACTAAAGGTGCAAGATTTAGGATTGGTTTGACAAAGGACTCGACTTTTGTGCCTTGGTTATAAAATTCCAAGAGAACTAACCTGCGAACATATGTTAGGAATTCATACTAGAATAGTTACTGAAATACAACCAAGAAAATCAAAATTTGTAAATACATTAATCATGGAATCATTAACCTTACGGCAAAGAGTCGTGTGCCACATAATCAATTTGATGCTTCTCCAGGAAATCAGGTGTGATAACCCATGGTGCATCAGGAATAACTTCGTCGACCCACCTGTAAACAATCAAACAGCAAATCACAAACTTCATCATGTACTTAAGAATAACTGTCTAACACCCAAAAGAAGACACAGATCAAGCATCAATACCATCATTAGATGCATGTATTCACAAGACCAAATACTTCTCACAAAAACCAAGTACATAAATGGGGACTTCTCTGCTGTTATAAGAAATTCAGTATAAATAAGCTCCCAGCTTCTCTGTAGACTAATACTTCCCACAAGGCCAAAAATTTAATCACAATAGTACAGTATTGCTACCATGATGAATGCATAAAAGAATATCAAAACCAGAAAAAAGGTATAGTATTCGGTAGAGAGACAAACCTACAATGGCGAAGAGACTCATAGCGCTCTTTGTCAGTCAACACAGTTTTGCCCTTATATCGATGCGTGATCTCATCATTACAACACCCAACTAGCAAATATGTGTTGGGAAATCTACATCCAATCAACACACCAAAAAACATTCAGAGCATAAATAAAAGAAACATTTACCCACACACACATGCGGAAAAAAAAACCTGCTTCAAATTATACATTCCAATTCCACAACTCGAAAGCTACAAGGAACCCACATCGAACACATAGAAAGCCTCACAACCAAGATACCAATGGCCCTTTGATTGGGCTCAGAGAAAGTGCTTTGTGCTTGTAGACGCTTATGACTTATTAAGTGAAAAAACACTTCTTAAAATCAAAGCACAAGCTACTTGAAAATGCGTATCGAAAGAATCACTTATAAGCTAATAACATTCTACAAGCACATTTTCCAGGGAATCATTTGAGGGGAAAAAGTGTTCAAAAGCGAATTTGGCCATAAATTAAAAAAACACTAATCATGACACGAGCAGTCCCCTATCGGCTTCAGCTTTAGGTAGAGTTCATTCCGCAACACAAAACAATAGATGAACCACGAGCCTCCGGATCTATTTATCATTAACTCTAGTAGTAAACCTCATGTTCCTACACAATATCAACTCCCGTATTACTTAACCAACCGCCACATACGCTACAAATCATTTGCAAAATTATTCATGTTTTAGGCTCACACAAATAACGTCCCACATGTGAGTGCCAAAGAAACCTATCAGATATACAGAAAATTCCTCAGCATATCAAACAAACAGATCACGGATCACAAAAACCAACACAACCACCACTTCTAACTTGGAACACACCAGAAAAACATCAAAGCAATCATGCTTACAAAATCAAAAATTGAAAACAAGAAAAGAAACCCAATTGAATGAATCACAGGTTATAATACACGATGACCAGATTAAGAAATTTTGGAAGAAAGAAAAAGCATACAGTTTCTTGGCTTGTTCGAGAGCACGGCCATGGCCGAAATGGAAGAGATCGTAGATCCCATCTGCGTATACTCGTACTGGCCTCTCTTTCTCATCGTCTGGCTCTGTTGATTCGCTGTTCATGGTCGAAGGATTCGCTTTGCCGTCGTCTTCTCCCTTCTCCTCCTTCATTTTGTCGTCGCGTTTTCTTCTTCTGTGGGGTTGGTGTGGATCTGTGTACTTTCATGTCACCGACCCACGGTGGACAGTTTATGTTAATTGGTAACTGAGGAAATTAGAAGTTGGGATATCGCCAATGGTTAACATCCTGTTTTCGTTTTATAAAATATATTTTTAAAAAAAACATTTTATAAAATAATATTTTTCAAATTTTCAAATTTTCAAATTTTTTATATTATATCAATTAATTTCATCATTATTATTTTCTCTCAATTGAATACGAATTTGGTTAACCAAGAAAACAATTGATTCATCTCATCAAAATCGATGATAAAATCACCCCATCAATGATGACTATGGCGTACCTAGCATGTTTTCACTTCAGAGTTCTTTACCCCTGACTTTTGTTCGTTTAAATAGCATGCCTTGCAATCAAATATCATTTGATTCAATCTTTAACCTGATCAACCTTTAGTTTGTGTTCTCTATATATAATGTTATTATCATCACATTTTGATGACGCTAGGCGACATATGAACACTTATGGACATCAAGTGGCTTACTGAAAGCAAAAATGGAACTTCTCGCCAAGCACCAAGAACATTTTATTCTGAATCATAAGATCAGTGCAACAATTTGATACAGACACAAAGCGTAGGCTTTGAACACAATTCAGGCAACTCTAGTCAAGATCCTACACCTGCTGAACTACATGTTCATCTATTTGAACCTTTGCATCCCTGTGATTCATCAAAAACAAACCATACACAGGAGACTGGAAACTCGCCTCAACTCACAAAGAAATCTTGCATGATCCAGAAAATTAGACAAGTGTTCACGCCACACAACGCATAGAAGCCGGCATCCAGAAAAGGCCTTGTGCATCTCTCACAAGAATACTTGCATGATCCACCAGAAATACTGTTTAACCAGCATTGCAGGCTTGCAGCTAGAGGCGCTGGTTCAGCATGCATGGAGTCAAGTTCTTCAAGCTAGAGGTGCTGGTTCAGCGTGGAATCAAAGGTATGGCGTGGCACCAAGAAGTGGTTCCAAACTTGCCAGTTGATGGCACAAGAATTGTTGAACTGCTTCGGTTGTCTTGGCTGCTACACGAATGGTGAGGCCAACCCCCTGCGGGTGACAGATAACAAGTGAGCCATTGCAAGATTAAATTGGTCATTGCAATTATAAACAACGGCGACGGGTGGTTTGGAGGATTAAACAACAGTTGAGACCAAAAGCTGGAAAGGCAGATAAGACACCGCTGCTAATGACAAGCACATGTTGTCTCATGAAACTTTGACAAGAGAATACTAATACCATATGGCCGAAGGCACTGCATGAAGCAATGAAGTCTGGTTTGGAGGAGTGAAAAACCGATTTTGATGCCACGCTGCAGCCTGTGGCACGACGAGTGGTATGCAAGGAGCCAGACATCATTTTCCTCACATTTTCCTGAACTCTTGCCTGGATATCTCTTAACATTGGCCTATAGCAATATATTGCTCTTAGTTTAACTTGATTAGGGGGGGAAAAAACCAAGTACAGATTGATCAAGTGGCAAAACAAAATCGATAGGTTCAGGATGCAACTTAATTCCTACCCCAAAATTATCACCATAGCAATCACTTGGTAGTCCTGCATGCGTTCAGCTATAGAGCAGATGCTCCCCTGCTCCAACAGTACCTGCATTTGCTCTCAACGAAATAAGTATAAAAACGGCGGATTAATTTTCTATTAACATTATTTGACTGCAAATGGGTTCACTTCAGTAGCATGACAGTTTAATACAATTACTTAAAGCATATGTTAGCATAAGCCAGCATACTCCGTAAGACATCCCTTGAAAAGAAGCTTTTGCACCAATTTGAAAGCGGAAGACCTTAACTTCGAGAGAAAACCAAGGATTGCAATATAAACTCATTCTCATTTCTCACCAAGCTCTAGAAACAGGATAAAATACTGTGCCAGTGAGAATAGTGCAACGTAATTTTGATTCTTGTGCCCATGAAAAGAGCTCCTCCAACCTATCGAAAGCACCTCATAGTCCATGCACTTTAAATCATGATTATCACAAGACGAGAAGCCGGGGAATGACATGGTATAATTGATACACAAGACGAGAGCCCTTGGATCCCCAAAAATGTTAACCATGCATGCTAGAGAGCTTCGAATCAAAATGAAATGACTACATCACCACTAGTCATCCATAGGAAACATACCGTATCAAGAAAGATGGGTTGGCCATCTTCAGAGAATATATTGTTGGTGCTCTTATAGAACCCAAATTCCCATTTTTCTCCACTTTCATAACGCCCACTTGTAAACCAGTCAACCAGAACCAAATTCGAGTCCGATAGCACTCTGAATATCTGCCTTTGAGAATACCTTGCTGTAGAAAAACATGCCACTGGATCTGGGATAACGACAAAAAGAGCATCTCTTCCAACTTTTGCCTACTATATTACACAAACTGTTGATCATTTTCTTCATCAATTAAGAGATAGCACAGCTAAAATGAGACTCGAGATACTTCTGGGCATTCACACATC